>BDDA01000388.1:36293-55811 GCA_001662385.1 Chlamydomonas asymmetrica | reverse complement strand
AATAACCCTCAACACCCCGGGTCATGTACTTGGGGGGGGGGGGGGCGCCGTGCGGGCGCCAAGGTGGAGTGTGGGGAGCATAGGGCTGTGATTGGTCGGTTGGGACATGCTTGGTGGCGTTTAACGTGGTTGGGCCGGTCGGGCACGGCCTGATTCATGTCAGCGAGAACCGGCTCCATCTGCCAACTGCGTGCTTAGGGTAGATAAATAGATCATACATAGCTTGTGCCAGCACCTGCCCAGCGTGACCTGCTGAGTGGCTGGCTCGGGTGGCGGAAGTAGGTGTGGGTTGGTCAACAGCCATGGCCAAAACAACAGCTTGCGTCTTTTGCATTCACCAAATGCACCCTCATTCGGTGTGCATCGCGGTCATTTGTGCCACTGAATTATTGCTGTCATGCAGGGATGCGCCCGACCCGGACCACATGGCCCTCCAGCCGCCGCCGCACAAAACCCTCACCCGCCTGCGCGCCGTGCAGCTGCGCAGCTGGGCGGGTGTCGTCGACACCCTGCCAGCGCCGCCGCAGCAGCAGCGCTACTCCGCGCCACCCCCTCCTCCGCGGTCCTCTGCGTCAGGCGCGCTCGGCTCGCCGCCGCGCGGGCACGCCTCATCCTCGGCCGCGACGGCTCCATCCACACCCACGCATTGCTCTGCCGCCACGTCAGCAGCAGCAGGTGCCCCGTCCACCTCAAATTCAGCGTGTGAGATGCGCTCGCCATCGCCATCGCCTTCTCCGAGCCCATTAAGGCCAGCCGCCACCCCTTCTCGGGCCGGCGATCCGGGCCCGCTGGCAGCCCTGGCCGGCGCAGCCCACGAGGGCACACCCGCGTCGCTTGCCGTCAATGCCCCGCCCTCGCCGTGTGGTGCGGGAGCGGCGGCCGGCAGCGTGAGCGTGGCGGCGGCGGTGGGGCTGTCGGCGCTGCAGCACCGCGGGCGTGCGGACCTTACTGTCCGCGGCACGGCGCTGCTGCTGCGGCACGCCCCGCAGCTGGTGCTGCTGCAGGCGGTGGTGCTGGTGCAGGTGGGAACACGCGTGGCGACAGTGTGGGAGCCCCGCACACAGCTGCTGTGCATGTGGCCATGTGATGCCTTGCTGGTGGTAATCAAACGATGGGTGTTGCCTAAGCCAGCCGCAGCGGTGACGCCGGATTGGCAGGCACTGACGCAGCAACACAGGGGTGTTAAACGCTGCAGATTTCTTCGCGCAGCATGAGCTGCAGCGTATGCCGGGGGAGCATCGGTCCCTGCACGCATACGCTCGTCTCCTGCAATCATCTGCACGTTACCCTGCTGTCACCCGGCAACCAGACCATGTCACTAAGGGGCTGCTTCACGCTTGAATAGTTGAACGCGCTATGGTCGTACGGATGTTCGGGGTGTCATTATGCCATGTAGCCATATAGGTTGCAGCTGCCAGGATTCAAACGGTGCAGTCGCCCGACACAATATATGGCAGTGCTGCTGTTGTGTGGCAGTGCACATGCATTTGTATTGCGTGTCTCTTACTGTGCCGCGTGTGATGCCCTGTGCTCCAGGGTACGGGCGGGGCGGAGGAGGAGCATCAGCTTCGCACCATTCTGTCTCGGCTGTCCCCACCCAGCAACGTGAGCAACTCAGCCCCAGCGCATCACGCCCACGGCGGCGGCACCAGCAGCGCTGCCGGCCAGGACGGGCCCAGCGGCAGCACCACCTACCCCAGCAGCAACCGGACCCGGGGCTACCATCATGGTCATAACAGCAGCGTGGCCGCGCCGGGGTCGGGCAGGGGAGGGCCTGAGGGAGACAATAGCAACGGCCTGGCTGGCATCGCCGGCGTCAGCAGCGCGGGCGTGTGGGCATTGGAGGTGGCCGCGCCAGGGCCCGGGCTGGATATGTTGGCGCGCATGTCAGCCGACGGGCTGCCAGGGCTCGTGAACCTCCGTGTACGCTGGCGGCCGGCGCCAACGGCCCCGGCCGCGCCCACGCCAGTCGCTGGCGCGGCCGCCGCGGGGGCTGCTGCTGCTGTTGTTGCAGCACCGGCGCCGCTGCCGCCGCAGCTGCCAGCGCAGCCGGCAACTGCAGGACCTCACGCGCCTGTTGCGGTGGGTTCACTCGGCGGAGCGATTGCGCGGTCAGCAGCCAGTCCAAGTGGCGGCAGTGCCGCAGGTCCGTCTGCTGGGGAAGGCTCAAGCTCTAGGGGCGGCAGCAACACGCCCGCTGTTGCGCATCCCATCCTGCGACCGCGGCAGCGTGCAGCGGTGAGCGAAGATGAGACGAGCCAGGACGGTGTTCACAGCGACAATCGCATCGACAGGGTTTGCGGCGGGCTTAGCAGAAGCAGCAGCAGCAGCCAATACGATGACGCAGAGGGAGGGGACATCGAGGGTTTGTTTGATGATGCAGGCAGCGAGGCCGCCGGCGACACGGGACCATCCGGCGTCTCCCACCAGGCGTCAGCATCGGCAGTGGCAGTGGCTGCTGCGGTTGGAACGGGTGCTGCGACGCGCCGAAGTTCTCCCGCGCAGATGGCAGACAACAGCTTGGCCGCACACCGAACGCAGCCCTTGCTGCCCACCTCGCTGCCCAGCACAAGCCAGCCCGGTGTTTCCACGCTGGCCGCCTCCAACCCCCGAGCCTCCCCCTCCAGCATTCCTGGCCCCTCACATGCTGCCACCGGTCCCCAAGCGGGGGCAGCCAGCGGCGTAGCCGTCGGCCCCGCCGACAGCCGGCCGGTCCGCCGCATCAAGCGCTTCCTCCTGTCCCTTGCCGCGGTGCTGCCGCTCGCTTGCGCTGACACCCGCAGCCTCTCCCTCCGCCTGCCCTCCACAAAACTCAACGACGAAACCGCCCGCGCTCTCATGGAGTCACTGCCTGCGCTGGTTCACCTCGTGGCGCAGTTCCCCAGGCTGACGAGGCTGTGGATCGGGTTTCGGAGCTGGGGAGCGCAGTCGTACGACGTAGACGAGGACATGTTCGACGAGGGCCGCGCGATCGGGTCGCTCACGCCGCTGCTGACGACCCTCGCGCTGATGCTGCCTGGCCGGGTCAGCGTGGGCGTGCAGGGCGTCGGCCAGGAGGCAGCCACGGCCTGCAACAGCTCCGTCAACCTCCTCCGCCGGCTGCTGGCATGCCAAATGCCGTCCGGCTCCAGGCTCGGATTCGGTCTCGGGGCGTTCTCTTCCGCTGGCGGTGCTGGCGATGCTGGCCTGCAGCATGGAGGCGTGGGGGGCAGCACGGGGGCGGCTCGGCTTGTCGCTTGGTCGTGTCGTGAGTGGGGAAGCGATCGGGACGAGGGGGACGAGCGGAAAGGCGACGAGGCCAGCCGCGGCATGCCTGCTGCGGCGCGCCGGCTGGTGGAACGCTGCGGCGGCCTGGCGGCGTGGCAGGCCAGCAGCCCCCCGGACGACGCGACATACCTCTTCGCGCTGCCCCCGGGGCATGACGGGAGCGCCGCCAGCGGCGGTTGGGTGGGGGGCGCTTGCGCAACGACCGCGCCGCTCGCGCCCACGCGCCGCAGCAGCGCTGCTCGCGCCCTTGACGAAGCCCCTTTGTCGCAGTCGGGGGCGGACGCGGTTCCCCAGGCTGGGGACAGCAGCGGCAGGAACAGCAAGCGGGGGGCGGGGGGCGCAACTGGCTCGGCCAGCACGTCATCCGACGCCCAGCTGCAGCAACAGCAGCCTCAGCAGCACCCTGCGGGTCGAGCCCAACAGCTTTTAGGAAGAGGGTCCACCAAAGGGAGCGGCGGACAAGCCGCCGGTGTCATGAGCCAGTGGGTCAGGGAGCTCCCGGCCGCTGCTGGCAACGCTACCGGAGGTGTCTTGGCCGCTGAAGAGCGCCCGCATGGCGCGTCCACGCTGTTGTGGCCCGAGGCCGACACCGACCCTGATGGATACGGCTCGTTTGATGAATCGGATAGCGAGCTCACGGATGATGATGACGGATCGGGCGACGCCACCGGCAACGACAATGCCGCCGGCGGCCATGCGGCTGCTGGCGGGGATGGGGGTGGGGATGGCGATGATAGCAGTAGCGACAGCAGCGACGATTTCGGTGAGGATTCTGCGCTGGGCAGTGACGGCGGGCCCGGGCCCGAGGCGTTGATAGAGGAGCATGACACAACCGATTGGGCGGATAACGATACCGGGGATGATTCTGATGAGGACGACGACGACGATGATGGCAGCAGCGCGAGCAGCAGCGGCAGCGGGGATGAAGGGGGAAGCAGGGGCAGCAGCTTCTCCAGCAGCACTGACGACACGGACGATTAGGGCGCCGCCGCCCGGGATCAACACTGAGGGTGGGGACGCTGCTGCCATTACATTTGCCACCATCGCATCCACTCTCGTCCCTGCTTTTTGGCAGAGGCCCTACACCCACCGGAGCTGAGTGCATCGGCCTCGCTTGCATTGAGTGAATTTACTGTGGTGATGGCATCCGTGCTGGATGGTCTGACTACATGATGGCCCCATACTATTATCCGGTATTGCATGCAGCATGCGTCGTGTCACTCGTGTGAAACGTTGAATTACAGATTGCTCTTCACTCTTGACAGTGTGGTTTCAAGCTTGCAACACTCACGCATGTGTACTACTGGTGCAGTACACCTCCAAAACGCACGGCATCACGGTGCATCAACGCTGGCTGTTCAGCGCACATGATGGTAGGAGGGAAGGCCGCCTCACAGGCATTGTGGCCTTTTAATGCGTGGAACACCCGCTGCGCTTGTGCACCGCTGTCCATATTATGCCTTGATGCTTGCTGGTCCAGGGCTTAGATTGCAGGCAGGCCCCTCCTGAGGCCCAGTTTCCACCATGAACTGCTGCTGATATGGCAGGAATCAGGCACGTTATATTTCAGTTGGTGCAACTGTGAACCGGCACTTCTGCATGGCCGAATGACGTTGTTTTAACACTACCAGCGGCTCAAATTACAGCCAGTTGTACGTAATGTTGCTGCATCAAGCAAGGTCTCACGGTCAGCTACACTGGCACTCTAGCAGGCCCGTAAGGCTGTTCTGCGACTCCTCAGCACGTCGTCTTCCAAGCCAAGCCAGGACTGTTGCCAACAATCAGGACGAACTGACGGCACAGAAGCCTTTGTGCTGTGCAAACCGTGCATGATGCGCGTGTGCCACGCCTGCAACCCCAAAACACACCTGCCACAGCGCCAAGGACCGAGTCAGGCCTTGTAAGTGCGTGTCAGCATTATCCTTGGCCCACATGCACATGACGACTCTGACCCAACGATTGCTAGTCTGTCAGGGCGTTGCCTGCTGCCTGCCCTGCACCTACTGCCGCTCACACCCTGCCATGCGATCTTACCGTATTGTGGCATCGTGTGTCAGTAGAGGAACGCCTCCGTATGCACTTGGTGTAATGGCAGACAGGCGTGTGGGGTGGGGATGTTGTGCATGATCGGGTTTACAGCTTAAGTTCAAGCAAGCAAAGATTTGATCAGTTGGCTCCAAATGGCTCCATTTGGTCTCTGAAACCACAGTCCTACACATTGGACGAGTTGTGCCCGCTCATAAAGTCCCCCCAAGCTCTTTCACCTCTCCTCAACTAAAGCGACCTCACAGACCAACAAGGAGAGCATACGGCCGTACCAGGCAGGAACCTCCTTCTTTGTCTTTGCACGCACACGCAAGCACACAAGCCTAAAAATGCTCCGCCAAAGCCTCAAGCCCTTCGGCGCGCTGCCTGCCGCAATCGACAGCGCTTGGAAGGGTGTCGCCGAGCCCTGCTCCTCTATGGCACGCTTGCTGCATATGGACGCTAGCCATCACCCCAGCATGCCCCACCAAGCGGAGCCCATTCAGCAGCACCCCAAAACTTCATCAAAGTCTACCCGTCAGCTTGCGCCCAGTCCATGGACCCTACAGTTCAGCTCTGCAGCTGCCACCGCGCACGCCACGGTTGCTGCTTCTCCCCAGACCGCTCTGCACGGCTACTCAGGTGGAATCAACGAGAGCGTGCTGGTGAGCGGGACACTGGAGGGTTGTTGTCTCAGTCCTTCCAGACTGCATCTTTTGCGTGCGCCCCTACAAGTCCAAGAGGCATGCCTTAACGGTTTGCTGCGCATCCTCACTCGTAGGTTGAGGACTGGCTGCTTGAGTTGGCTCGACTGCGAGCTGAGGACCGCGCAGTGTGCGCGCAGCTGCTCTCCAGGCACCCAACCTTGCTCTACCATGCTGACCCGCGCCGAATTTGCGCCACGGTCGAGGTGCTTGCCGACGCCATCCGCGATAAGGGCTTGATGCGGCCCTGGTTCTTCTCTGACAGGCTTGTGCTGCAGCTGGTAGAGAGGTGAGGCGACTTTTGGGGCGAACCCTTTTAGCTGACAGGGATGCCCAAGGCGACCCTTTTTGCTAACCAACACAGCGGTCTTCCTTCTTCGCGCAACAGCGTCAGCGCGAATGTTTGGCTTACGCTGTCGCCAGCAGAGTTGGGAGTTTATGGCCCAGCAGTCCCCTTGGCGCACTTGCGCCTGGGCGAAGGGGGCTTGCGAATCTTCCTGACCCTTGCCCTCCAGGCAACCCCAAACCTGACTCTATGTCCGCGCTGGCCACATAGTGCCCAGTGTATTATACCCCGCGCGCTCTTTGCTTGCCTGCAGCTTGTATTGGCACTCGCTGCGGACCTCCTACGGGTCCGGCAACTTGCCCGCGTGCACCTGACACCCGCCATGCACATGTCCAAACCAGCGGTTGCCCCTTTGGGGCGGCTGCGGTCCCCTCTTGCTGTTAGGACTGCTCTCACACACAACTCGTGTATACTTGAGCTTCTCAGGTGGAAACTGTGACTGTTTGTATTACGCAAAGTTCACACACCGCTACACAGGCATCGTGTTCAACCGCCCGTGTGTGCGGCCCTGTTCACCATGCCCCAGCACTGTCACTTGCACTGGGCTCAGGTGTCGGCTGTTGCCTTTATATATGAATGTATCCTGGACGTGGATGACCCCTGTTCTTGCTGCCTGCTACGGTTTCGTCACGGTCCCGAGCCTGCATTCAGGGTTCCCTCAGGGACGGTCAGCACAGGCTAACTGTCCCTGACGCAACCTGCTGTAGCAATCTTTCTATACCTGAAGCTTCCTACTGCGGGGCATTGTAGGATTGCTACACTGTTTTTGGGACTATCATATCTCCAACAACCTCGCACTGTATCTTAGAAGCCCGCAACGTCACTCTCGGGTCGAGGGGCTGATAGACTATCCCAGCTATTCAGCCTCAAGTTTGAGTTCCATGTCAGCTCTGTACATAGCGCTTGTGACCGCTGGCGCTGTTTTCAGGTGGCCCGTAGCCTGCTAAACCCACGTGTGTTCAGTACCGCACACAACCCTTCCTCGTACATCGTTACTGCTGCTGGACTGTGCTATGCGCAAGCCGCCTGTAGAGCAGCTGTCATAGCACCGTTCAACCGCTTGTGTTCCTGCCCGCGTCTCGCTCGCTTGCTTGCACCGCAGGTACTCGCCCGACGCGCTGCGTGCCCGCTTGAACCAGCTGCACGCAGCTGTGTGGTCGCACCTGGACGACGAGTCCGCCGTCTCGCTGGCTTACTTCAGCTCCTCGCGCTCCTCGCCCGCCATGGACCTCCTGGACCTCGACGCGCGTGCGCTCGCCACCAAGGCGCACAAGCTGCGAAACCTGGTCCCGCACTTCACGCCCTCCACGCTGCTCCGCGCGGTCCCGGAGCTGCAGGACGTCGCGCCTGAGGAGCTCTCGCGCACCATCCAGCGCGCCGGCCTGGTCGTCGCCGCGGCCTCGTGCCCCTCCGTCGCCCGCCGCCTGGAGCTGCGCGCCCAGCCGGACGACTCGGTGCAGCTCGTGCGCATCTCCGGCGCCTACCCCGGCGGCTACTCGGCCGCCCACGTGGCGGCGCTCTCGCCGCAGGGCGCGTTCCTGGCCGGAGCCCCCGCGTCTACGCTCACGCGCCGCTACGGCGTGCGCTCGTCGCCGGCCGCATGCAGCCTTGACGAGCCCTTCCTGTCCGAGTCCGCCCGCGAGGAGCCCGGAGAGGTGATCGCCACCTTCCCCAACGCCCGCGTGATTGTCTACGTGGATGCCGACTTCACCCCCGACATCCGCTTTGAGGCTCCCCTGGAGGCGTCGGACGTCGTCTCGGCCGCGCCCATGCCGTCCGCCGCCGACTTGCCGCTGGCGGCTGCAGACCTGAGCCCGTCAGCTGCTGCCTACGTGCGTCTGGCCGCGGTGGGCCTGTAGACCCATCCACCCTGGCACTGAATAACTGCCCAACAACGGCCTTCGTGATCACAGCAAGCGCATGAGTAACGACCTCCCCCTTCCCCCCCTCTCCCCCTCCCTCTCCTCTCCTCCCCTCTGCGTGGACAGTTTGTACATGCTCTTCTGGGCTGGCACCCCTTCCCGTCTGGCCAGCCGCTGTGATGCGGCTCTTTTGCAGCATATGGGGGCGGGCGGGCCCTTCTAGCGGTTTGTGGTTGTACACTGCTTGACCCCGAGGCAGCTCGACGCGTCGCTGTACATATGCAGCAGGCAGGCAGGCCGGTGGTGGTGGCTGCGGACCATGCCCGGCACGGCACGCCCCTCGTGTACTCAACGCCCCCGCGGAGCCGTGCGTGTGTCTGCTCGCCCCTGTTCCCCTCCTCCCCCACCCGTCGCACCCAACGCCGCGCCGTGTGCTTGATGCGACTGACGCGGGACACGGTCGACGAGGTCTACGCCGCGGAATGACGACGACATCGATATATCCGCAATAACACGTGCTCGGCAGTGTCTAATGGGGAATAGGTGAGAAGCGCCGAGCTGTCTGCCCACATATGGAGGGGCGCCGGAGCGTCGCGTGTGTGACGCTCAGCAGCGGTTGCCTCCGTCACCTGACCTCCCCTTTGGCCTGCCGATGAACGAAGAACGGTACAGCGCCGGCGGTGGTGCCCGTCAGCGATGACGTTCTGCCACTTACGGTTTGCAACAGCACGTTTTGAGGCCCAACGTGAGCAATAGCACTTGCATTGCCGCGTCGCGCCTCGTCCCGCATGCATGTCTGTTGCTGCCCGCCGGCGCCATCCGGTTCTCCTGGTTTGTACTTGGCCCGCCTTCTCCCCTTTCCCCCGTCCCCGGTGCCCGCTTTCCCCTTCAGCTTACGAGCTCAAGCTTATGTTTTACAAGGCCTAGGCGAGGAAGTTTATTTGCCCTCCCCACCTACCCTCTTGTGTGAACTACACTACACAAATGGTGTGTGCGTTGCATTGACATTGTTGCCGGAGGGGGGCCGTTCTAGCAAGGGTTTGACCGGGTGTCTACCACCAGCAACAGGTTGCAGCCTCTGCCTACTCATATGTCAGGGCTGCAACACGCTGGCATGGCCCTGTCCCGATCAACTTAGCATTCGACCCTCTCGCGCCCTCCTCCCCCTTAAAGGCGTGTGCGTTGTCCGTTTTGGTGTCCACCATCGATCAGCATGATGATGACGATATTCTGCTTTGATTTGGTCTTGCAAGGCTCCTCGGGCGCATGCGCCCGCGCCCACCAACAACAGCGACAGCCATAGCCACAGCCACGACTGCCAAGTTGGTGGGCGGCAGTGTACAATAATTTGGCGACAAACACCAAAACTAAAACATGCGTGCCCTGCAGCCTGCCCCTGTTTTAGCCCCTTCCCCTCACTCCCCCGCGGCGTTTCTGAGGCCTTGCTTAACTCTGGCTGCTGCTGTCTCGTCGTACAGAAACCTCTTTTTGAGTGCGGCACGTCTGCTGTTATACTCGCGTGTCTGCGTGTGCATCTACGTAGTAATGAGCAGCTCGGGTTGGATTTCTGTATGTGTACAGCTGTGCGCTGCACCTCCGTCTGGCTGGGTCGCTCCCGGTCGTGTATGCACCCCAACATCCAAACACCGGCCGTCCTGATTGCGCCCTCTCTGTACCCTTACGCCATCAACAGTCTGCGTCCCACGGCTCTGGACTACTACTGTGTCTCTCTGTGACTGTTGGCTTATACCACCGCCCCAGTGCGTTCGAAAAATACCACCCCCGCATCATAACACACAAGTGTGCGATTGAACGTAACACACCCTGCATAAGCAACTTCCACATCATCAAGTTGTTTTGTGCTGTTGACGACAGAAACAGTCTTGTTTTCTGTGTCTTGGATGGCTGCCGCAGACAAGTGTGGGTCCGGCAAGTTGCATCGTTTTGGTTGAGGTTTTAATGGTGTTGAGATGATGGAGCTCAATGCATGACCGTGCCGAGCTGGGGTCAGGCGACAAAGAGTCACGTGTGTGGCGCTCGAGGTGGGGTGTCTCAGTGCGGTGTGTTGGTTTGCACGCCATGTGCCTGTGTGCGGACAGCGGTGTTGGGTCATGGACTGTGCAGCGTCCCGGTTTTGATGACGGCGGTCACACCGCGTGTTCGTTTGCGAAGAGGTGTGTGGAGGCCCGCGTAAGATAGGCGCCTGCTACTATCAGGAGGGTCTATGCGCACTTCCTGTGGCAGTGATTGTGAGAGTATAGCAGCATAAGCAGTGAACACCAACACAAGCTTGGTGCGTTGTTTTTTGCCCCCCTGCATTTGGGCTCCAGGCAGCCGTTGAACCTATAGTTGTTGTGCATTCGATTGAGTACACGTTGTCCCTTGCATCGTTTTTCAACCAGGCATGTACCGTAGTGCCGCATAAGTTTGTTGCCCTCTGCAGGTTTAGCGCATCGTCACTGCATGTGCACAAGTGCCCACCGGAGGCTCCGCTCGTCTGCATGAGCTGTGTACGTCCAGCCTCGTTTGGTTGGGTCGAGAAGGATGGTGGTGGTGGTGCACCGTGAGTCTACTACTGAGAACAAGCGTGAAGAGCAGACGTATGCATACGCGGGGAAGCCCCCCGCAACGCTATTTAGGATTCTCGCCTTGACAACATTCGCGTTGACCTGCGTTGTTGCGTCGGCTATGTAGGAAAGGGGTGAAGGGTTTGCCCTTGAGCGGCCTCCTCCCATAGCCTTCCTGCCATTTCGCCGACACTGCGTGCAAAGGTGCGCATGCAGCACGTCTGCAGTGCATTGTAGCATGCGTGGCCGGCGGTGGCCTTCTTGCTGTGATTGTGCCGTTTTCTGATTCGCCCACCTGCTTGCTAGTTGGAGCCAGGCAGGGTGTAACCATTGCAGGCACGACATTTTGGCCGTGTGCGCAGTCCTGGGCACGCGCCCGTTGGTGTTGCACGCCAGTTGGTGTTGCACATCACAGTATCGTCCAGAACCATTGGCACGAATCCATTTTGGAGGTCGTGTTCTGGCGCCGTGACCTTCTTGTCGGGCTCCAGGGCCTGCCATGTTGGGCGCTGATGGTGTGTGTCGGCCTCTACTGACTGCGGCTTGACTCTGGATGGTCATGCGTGTTGCTGAGGCATGCCGTGCACATCAGCCGGCCTGAACATGTGCTGGGCATGTCTGCCAGCGCCACTGCTTTGATCGGAATTTCAGTTTTGCAGGCCTTTGGTTGTGGAGCAGCGGGATTGGTGCTTGTCGATCCCCTGGTGTCCCACCTGGTCCTCATTTGTGGTGCCCAATCGGGCCGATTTCTGGCCAGTTGCTGTGTCGCTGTGTTGTCAGCACACTGCATGTTGGTAGCCCGTAGGCTGTGCGTGTGCGCTCAGTGTCACGTTGGCACGCTCATGTGCTTGTGCGCCGGCACATGCGTGCGGTGCTCGCCCCAGACTGGAGGTTGTGCTGTCCGTGTGGGTGTGGTCCACCGCTGGCTTTAAGCCCATTGCCATGCACGATGTGCGTGTGGTGGAACAGCCAAGGCGCACCTCACCTGTGTGCGCATGCTGAATATTCTGGGCGTGCTCGAGAACAATGCAGCGTTGATTGCAACAATCGTAGCTGCCAGGCAATGCGTTGCCACAAGATTGTTTGCGTCGACTTGCAACCCAATCGCTGTTTGACCGGTGAGCCAAAAGCCAATAAAGAGGCTTTGCGACAGAGGCAGCTGCTAGAGGCTGCAGCAATGCCGAGCGCCACGCCTGGTGCGGGTGCTGCTGCACTCGCGTTGTGGGCAGGATCACTTAGCACTGCGCGCTTGCGACTCGGCTTGACGTGGGCTCATGTCTCTGGTGTGGGCTGCGGGCAGCGTGTGCCGGAGGGGCCTTTTCCTGCCCGTGCTGTCCCTGGAGTATTCATACATTTGCGATGATACCAGCCGCCAGGGCCCTACACAAGTGGCCTGCTGGGTCGGCATTTTCGGAGTTGAATAAAAGTCATTTTTGTCGCCTTGTCCTGCAAGCCTAGGGTGATGATGCACCGCGTGACAGTTGACGCAGTCGACGTGGTCCTTGTGTGATTGTTCGTTTGAGTATCTCAGCTGGGGCCTGTACGTGTGGTGCTGCCCCGCCCCTGACCGTGTGCCAGTCTGTGTGCGTGTGGTGTGTTGGTGTTGGTGTTGAGCTGAACTGACAGCGGCTACATGAGGTGATGATTGTGCCCGCATGCACCTGGCGCTCCTCACACCTTCGAAGACGCTGACGCTCACTCCAAACTGGTGGCTGTGCTTCGCAGCACAGCTTGCCTGCTGTACCATTGACCTTCTTACCCAGCAAATGCTGTGTTGCACGTCATCCCGTGTTTGCCCTTGAGTCCAGTTGCGTTGTGCCCCCCCAGGGCCCCAACAACCGCCAGTTCAACCGAAGAAGCCCATTCCTTAGCTTTTCACGGCTGCCCTAATGATGCATCGTTTGTTGCCAAATGTAAGCCCTATTAATGTGCTTAATGCAATGCCTTATGCATGTGATCGTGCTCATTCCGCGCACACACCTACCACCACCAGTACCCCCAAGAGTTGCACACATTGCGCAGCATGTGTCGGTGCTTCTTGGTGCCCCATTGTCATCCGGTATGTGTGCTAGGAAACCAATTAAATGATGTTTGATGGCACAAGCAGTCTTGTGTGTTGACCAATGCAACCAGCCCTGGTATTTGCCCCTGGCAATCTGAACCTCAAATTGTGTAACAATATCATAATGCTTGTGTGAGTGTCCGAGTGTGCCGCGAATGCGTGAGGGTCAGGTGGTGTGCTGCTGCTTGCAATCCGCCCCTTCAACAAGGGTGCATGATGGCTGGTGTGAGGGTAGGAGTTGAGACCGCATATGACACCTCCCCAGTGTCCACGTGAACAGCAAAATGTACGTGCAAGCAATGCAAAGGCTTGCAGTAAGCAATCAAGGCAAGTGTGCCTACTTGTTGGCCAGCGCTGCAGAAGTGCAGACTGATCAGCAGCAGCTAAGGCAGTGACCTTAAACGTTGCCTGAGCTCCACGTCCTGCCGAAATCGCAGATGCAGCAGCAGGCATGAAAACAATCGGCACGGAAGTGCTGTGCCCTTCACAGGCGAGGACCTGGATGGCTCCATACACCTGGCCCTTGATTGAGCAGCAATGCACCATGCACTGCTTGCATGAAGGGTCAGGTTACCAGGGGCGCGCCTGTACAATGCTGGCCAGCCACTCCCAACCTGTGTGTGCAGCGACTGTCCTGGTAGCACGCATGCCTGCCGCACCTTCACTGCACAGCCACCATATGCATGGCTCCGCTCGAATATGTGTGTGGCCACCAGACATGTATCAGGAAGTAGTGGTCTCCCTGGGCCATGCGGTGTGATTCCCGTGGGGCTGCGCAGTGTGCTTACAAGCAGAGAGACTGCACCTGACAGTGCTGAGGTGTCTGGGCTGCTCTGTCGTTGTTGCGATATACGGTACTTGACTACGTGTATCAGGGTGCAAACCGCTCACCCCACCTACATGCCTGCAAGGCTTGACAGTCGACACGCCACAGATCCTCTCCCATACCATGGAAGCGTGATGAGCAGTCCTGCACGCAGGGCCCTGTGTGTGCCGTTGACAACCTTTCCGAGGCAGTTTCCTGCAGCATTCTGAGCCAGAATCTGTATTGAGTGCGGGCCCGCTACAAGCTGGGGTCCTGCCAGGGTGCAACGAATGACCCACACTGAGCACCTGGCTGCAATCCATTACATCACAGCTTTAAGCCAGCTCTCGAGGTACGTAAGGCAAGTTGGCAAGGCAGGGAGATGTCCGAAGAGCTGGCGAAAGAACCACCTCGCAAGCATGTGCGATTGCACGTGGTGTCAGGTTACGGTCGAGCAACCGCGCTGCAGGCAGGCCACGGAAGTGCGCACGAGTCAAGTGGCGCAGGGACTGCAGGCACAGGCTGCCACACGTGCAGGAGCTGCATGCCAGCTGTCAGCAAAGTGCGTGCCATGCTTCGCTCTACTTACATAGGCAGCCCCATACACACGGCCTGACCACTGCTGGCCACTACTGTCGAGCGCATCGCCCGCTTATGCACCGCTTGCCTGACAGGACATACAATTGCACTTCCCTCCATATGTCCGTGTGTGCACCCACCGCTGCCTCCCACTGCAGTACCGTGACCAGGTACGTTGCGCTTTGGCGATAAGCAAGGACACGTCTTGTTCCATGCTTCACAGTGAGGCCATCAGTTGCCATTGCGTGCAGATCGAATACGCGATGCATGCAGGCTGTACAATTGTGCAGCCCCAGTCCAGCCCGCGTGGACGCTTTCATGCTCCACTGCAGGAGGAGGCGCTGCACGACATTCCTCAAGCGCCTGCTCCCCCTGACCTATCCGCTGCCTAAATCACTGCCTGCTTGTATGCTTGGGCACGCACCACACACGCCGCAAGCAATACTGCCTGCCAAAAGTAAAGTGACATGGCAATGCGCGTGGTGGCCCGTGTGAAGCGCACAGTCTAGGGAGGCTGAACCGTTCAGCGCGTTGCCACTTGAGATTAAGGAGGTTTTCTGTGTGCATATGAGCTGAGCACGACCCCAGGCGGACTTAGTCATGTGGATTATGCCTTTGCTAGCGTACAGCATTTAATGACGGATGTACCTTCTGGTTCAGGCGGTCAATTCGCTCGTTCAGCGGGTGCTTTAGTTGAAATGCACTTGCTCTTTTCCTGGCAGGGGTCAGGAAGACATGCCCAACAAAATGGGGGTGACTTAGACACGGCCGCTGCCCCACGACGTGCAAAAAAACCAAGTTTTGTTACCCTGTATCTCCTAGCGCATGCAAATGACGTCGTGGCCCTGAAAGCCGGGCAGGTGCTTTGTGTCTCAGACTTGCCGGGGCGTGCCCATCAGCTCTGCACCCACCACACACGGAGCCCTCCCACATCGCCTAGGGCAGGTGAAGCTGTGCTGCCCCCATAGTAGTCAAGCTTGTACGCTTATACATGCATGCCACAGGGTTTGGAAGCATGCATACAACAGCAGCAAGAGTATTTCAGACCGCAGCGGCTGTACTGCGAGCCCTTCGTCTGACCTGCAACAGACCCCCCTGTGCTTCCAACTCAGCTCCGCTCAATCGCTCTGCCTGGGCAGGGATTTACGCCCCGCGAAATTTCTATGCTCAAAAACAAAGCTACTGGTATAGGGCACGCCTTAAACGGTGCACTGCAGCATGATGTCCGCTGCGGCCTTGAAGGGCGAGGGCGCCCGCTCACGTTACTTTTGGCGGGCAGTACAACGTGCCCAACCAACCACGCTCATCTGCTAATGGACTGCGACTGAGTGCGAGGCCGATGGATGTGGAGTCAATCAACTAACCAACCTGGTTAAGAACAAGATCGTGTACGAGGGTGACGTGCTGTGTACCTTCGCTTCACACACGTTATGCTCACCGCACATGCCATGAGCATTCAAACAGTAACAGCTGCTTCCGGCTTGTACATTGTAATAGAGGCAAGAGGCACAGCCATCACGCTGGGCACGATGGGATACATCCCGCACAGTGATGATTTTCAGGCATTGCATCCGCGCATGCCACACATTGAACATCAGCAAATCCTGCATGGGACATACCATGCCCAAAACAGGAACGGGAACCCTTGCTGCCGACCTACTGTATTGGGCTGTGCTAGTCATGTTGATGGTGTGCTAGTATGGCATGCGCACTGGCGTTAGTAGCCTGCGAGACCATCCACCGGTGTACAGTCATTAACCTTGTTGGATACAAGGGCATGCATGCATGCTGAGGCGTTCCACGCATGTGGGCAGGCGATGATGCATGCCTACGTGAGCATGCATGCACTGTCTACACCACCACCTCCGCATCTTGCAGGTGGGGGGTGGCCTGCACTGCGGCATACACTGTGTCCACCGCAGCGGGATCTGGCAGGTGCATCCTGCAGGCGCGGAGGTCGATCTTGCGCAGACCGGCCAGGTGGGGTGACGCCTGCAACGCCTTGCACAAGTGTTGCGCGTCGTTCACACTCCTGCACGTGCCTCGAAGCCCAAGCGTGTGAAGGCTTGTCAGCGCAGTGTTGCCACGCAGCGCTGAGCCCAACGCTTTGCCCGAGCCCTCAATCAAGCCGCCCGGTTGGTTACGTCCGACAAACTCCAAACTGCGGAGGCGCGACAGGTGCGTGGCGTGACCTAGCGCCGCGCAAACCGCGTCCAAGCCTTTCGTATCGAGTTCCACCAGTTGCAGGTGCGTGAGGCAAGCTAGAGCTGTGTTTGACAACACTGCGCACGCCAACAGCTGCGGGCCGAAGTAATCGAGGTTGGTCGTGTCGCTCTCATACCGAGGGCATCCCAGCGCCAAGCTCCGAATGCCAGTAGCTGCCCAGGTTGAAACGGACCCGCTGCCGCTGCCGCTGAACAAGTTGATCAGGCTTGCGGCGTGGTCCTCTTGGCCAAAGATGTCGAATTCAGTCACAAAACAGCACCCGCCGAGGTCCCGGCGTTGCAGACCGCTCATATGGGCCGCCGCCAGCAACGCCACCAGCGTGGTCACGGCAGAGGCTGGCACGTAGCACTCACGAAGGCCCAGCGCACGCAGCCCGTTGAGGGTGGTGGTGGCCAGCAGCACTTGCAACGCCTCCTCCATCAACGAGTCAACGAGCCTCGGCAGATGCAGCTCCGTTAAGCCATGCAGGTGGGGTACGCCAGCCAGCAGACTCGTAAGAATTCCATGAAACTGCTCCCTGTCCAAGTCATTGTTGCAGTTCACCATGCACAGCTTAGCCAGGCGCAGGTGTGGCGCGTTGCACAGTGTTTCAGCGAGCGGCTGCCAGGTCGCCCGGCCCCACGTACACACACCAGACAGGTCGAGCTCGGTCAAGCGCGACAGGCGCGTGTGCGCAAGGGCCCCGCAAAGCTCCGAAACGGCAGCGGCCTCCTGAGCCTCGTTGTCCGGGGGGGTGTATACACTCTGAAGAGTGAGGCTGGTGAGCGATGCAGCCACGTGGGGCACCATCAGGAAGTCAGCAATGCCGCCGAAACCATTCGTGGAGAGGTCCAGGTGCTGGATGCGCGACAGCTGCGGTGCGAGGGACACCGCCGTCGCCAGCGCCCTCCACTTTTCCGTGTCAACCATGTTGCTTGCAAGGCTGAGCCGCGTGAGGTCTGACGACAACGAGCAGAGCACCTCGCCCAGGGCAGCAAACTCTTCAGGGTCGTGCAGGGGCCAACCCGTGATGAGGTCCAGGCGCGTGAGACGCGGTAAGGCTGGCGAGAGGCAACGCAGGAGCTGCGCGATGCTAAGTGGTTCAACATCACCCAGGAAAACATCGTAGTGCGATGCAGGATTCCGCACCTGCAGCTGCAGCTGCAGCTGCAGCGCATGCAGGCACGATAGGGAGCAGTTTAGTCGGCTGGAGAAGGAAGCAGAGGGCTTGCGGGGCACAGACAGCATAGACAGCAGCGGTGCGGCAAGCTGGTCGTACACATACAGCTTGGCCCCATCAAGCAACGAGATTTTGCAACTTTACAGGCTCACGTTGTGATAATAGTCCATGTCGACCTCAAGGCGCGTAACACCGCCCAGGTCAGAGGAACGCCGAAGGTGTTGAATCGCAGCGTTCATCGCTGCGGGGTTCATGTGCCTGCCGCTCAGTTGGAGCGCTGTCAGGTGCTGCAGCAAGGAGTGCGATGCAGCGCTGCTGGCCTGTGGAGGTGTCTGCCAAGCATAACGTGGTGGCTGCTTGTAGGGCCAAGCAAGGCCGGTGCCTGGGGCCCACCTGCTGCGCAGCACCTGGATGTGTGAGTCGTACGCACTGCAAAACTCCCTACACACCAGGCGTACATGCCTGTCGATGTGTTGGGGGTCCAGCACCTGTGCCAGCAGTACTGCTGGCAGCCGAAGGATACTGCAGCTGCAGGTGGAAGCGCTGTCGGTGGCGTGGCTGCTGGGGTCCATGGGTCTGAGTGCTGCTATTGCAGCCAGAAGAGCTGCGAACCTTGTTGGATGATGCTCCAAAGACATTGTGAGCTGGCCACAGGCTACCCTTCAGCTTCCCTTGACTGCACAGCGGCCTGAGATGAAGTGTGGTCTCAAGCGTGTTAGCCGTGGCAAGAGTGGAGAGACCGAAGTGGTATAAGGGCAATGTCAGGGCAACCGGCAACCTGACACTCTGAACCTCGCTCAAGATGTGTGTACGATATCGTAGTGTGTGCATGAAGTTCTGGGTGTGTCGTGACTGCGTGACGGTTGGGTGGTGGCGCTGCTCCTGGCAATCCGCCGCTTGAACAGGGTGCAAGATGGGAAGGTGGCAATACCAGAGCTGACATATGCTGGCACATCAGAACGGACTACCTGAGCTGGCATAGCAGATGCTCGCACATCAGGGCGGACCTTTGCTGGCTCACCGTGTAAACAAAGGGTGCATGATGGCTTGCATCAGGGTAGGAGTTCATGACCATGTATGACATCTCCCCAGAATCCACATGAACAGCAAAACGTGTGCGCAACCCAAGGGCTTGCAGCATGCAAGCCATGTGTACCTGTCTACCACTGGGCAGCACAGCAGACTGATGAGCAGCAGCTATTGCATGTTATATTGTTGCCTGTGTTCAACGTCATGCAAAGCCTACCACAGTGGGCACCGAAGTGCTTGGCACTCCACAGGCTAGGACCTGCCTGCACCCGGCCCTTGATCGAGCAGCAACGCACCATACCCGCCTTGCATGAAGGGTCAGGTTGCAAGAGACGCGCCTTTACTATGCTGGCCAGCCACTCCCAAGCTTGTGCAGCAACTGTCCTGGCAGTGCGCATGCCTGCCGCACCTTCACTGCACGGCCACCATATGCATGGCGGCTCCGCTAGAATATGTGTGTTCAGTTGGATTATTTCCCGTGGGGCCATGCGATGTGCTTTCCGTGAGGCCATGACGTGTGCGTATACGTGAGGCTGGAAACTGCACCTGAGGGTGGCGACGTGTGCGAGTACCACACATGTGTCAGGGGGAAGAGGTTTCCCTGGGGGGGCCATGCAGTGTGATTCCCCATGTGGCCGCGCATTGTGCATGTGGGTAAGCAGAGAGACTGCACCTGACAATGGCAAGGTGTCTGGGCTGTTCTGCCGGCCGTCACAGAACGAAACACTTTAGGACATCAGCATATGTGCAAGGGTGCAGGCCGCCTACATGCCTGAAAGGCTCAACATGCCACAAATGCTCTCCCATACCATGCAAGCTTGATCAGCAGTCCTGGCATGCAGGGCCCTGGCAGCCTCTTGATCCCAAGGCAAGTTTCCACGGCATTG
>BDDA01000388.1:1327-25715 GCA_001662385.1 Chlamydomonas asymmetrica | reverse complement strand
GGGGGGAAGACACCCCGGGGGGGGGGGGGCTATTCTGGTGGGACGGGTGGCTGGTAGGGGCTATAAGACAGACGCTTAGCAGCCGGACAGCATGGCAACAGCCATGCCGCTATCCTGTACAGTATGCCCGCCCGCTCTCTAGCCAAACACTCAAGTGGTACACAGCCAAACAGATCAATAGTGTACATCCCTCCCTCGCACGTGACATTCAAAGCATCTCCTGATTGATATACTCGCAGCGCTGCAGTTTTATTTAAGGGATGTGTTCCAAAACAGGGCCCAAAGCAAACGAAGGCCCGCTCGTGACGAGGGCACAGCTACGCTACCGGTGCTTGAGAGCATGGTGTACAGTCAGCGCAACAAGGACGCAGCGATACCATATAAACTTTTGCCATGACTCACTGGCTTGCACTGAAGCGGTGCTCGTTGCACAGCCGCAACACTGCTACTATTAGCGAAACGCTGCTGCTGCAAGCGATAGCCAAAACGTACGCCAGCCGACAAGCTAGTAGCTGCACAGGAGGCAAGCAAGGGATAGCCAGCCACACCAAGCTGTTGCATGCAGGAACACGGGCCCCAACGACACGGGGACGGAACGAGCAGCAAGCATACACGAGCCTATCAAGTGGGGCATCACCCTTGCGCATCAACAATATAGGTGCCACGGCCTATGCAGTGCCCAATTTCGCCATTTCGCACGCGCACGCTCCACACGCGCACGCCTCTCACACACAGGGGGGCGGCAGGGCATCACGGTGTCTGTCGCGGGCTCAGTCCAGGTCGAGCGCCCAGCCGCGAGCGAGGAGGCTCTCGGGGGGCTGCTGAGTCAGCGCGTCCAGCACCTCCTCACCCAGCAGCGTGCGGTACACCTGCAGCAGGCCCACGTGCGCGCAGTCGCGGAACTCCGAAACCGTCGACGCGCCGCCGGCGCCGCTGCTGCTCTCCGCCTCGGCCGCGTCCAGCGCCACCGCCAGGCACGTGCCGGCATGCAACAGCTCGGACTGCTTCTCGTCCTCAGGCAGCTGCTGCTGGTGTTGTTTTGGCGACGGCGGCGGCAGCTGGTCGTGCGGCTGGCGGGGCGTCTTGGGGCTGCCGGGCAGGTCGGCGCCGCCGCAGTCGCCGACAGCAACGCGGGCGGCGACGGCGGCCAGGGCAGCGGCCCGCTGCTGCAGCACGAGCTGCTGCTGCAGCTCGACGCTGCGCCGGTGGTACTCATAGTCCGCGTCGGGCTGCTGGCAAGAGCGCTCACGCGGCAGGCGAACGTCAGCAACGGCCGCGGCCATGGTCACGGCAATGACACCGTCGGCTGAAAGCCTCCCACTGCGGCCAGACGTGCCTGCCACTGACCGATTTGCCAGGCCCGTCGGAAGCTCCGGGACCTGGTCAGCAGCGGTTTCGGCAGCGGCTTCGCAGAGCACGAACGGCGAGCCGCACAGGGCAGGCGACGTTGAGCGCTCGACGTCCACTATCGCACAGGCGCTCTGTGTGTATCGCAGGCAGGCGGTGCTGCTGCAGCCGGAGCTGCTACCGTTGAGGGCTCGGAAAGCGGCACGGCCGGGCGGGCAAAAGCGCACGCGGCGCAGGCGCGGGACAAAAGCGAGCGGCCGGTCACGAGAGCGGCCCCTTGACCTCACCACCTGCAAGAACTGCCTGGCGACCTGCACTTGCTTTGTTTGGAGTTCAGAAGATAGCTGTGCTGGCTCTGGCTCCTTGTCCAGCTGTGCTGGCGGCGCTTGCATGGACGCAGTGACAACCGTCTGGTCCACCTGGCGCACTGGCGTCACAGAGAGGGAGCTGCAGGACTGACAGTCCAGGGAAGACAAGGAGGAGGTGGAGTCGCAGCGAGGGAGGGATGAGTTAAAGGAGGCTGTGGCTACGGCAAGTAGCTCTGACGCAGCGTCTGATGCACCCTTGACCGTGTCATGCAGATCACACTGCAACGCAACAGGCTCTGCCATGGGGCCACAGTCGGTACACTGCTGGCTGCCGCTGAGCGCCAACACTTTTCGTAGCACCCTCCTGTGGGGTGCAGCAGGATGCGTTAGCCCGGACTGCTGAGGGCTTGCCACTTGGCCCGCTGGCAGTATGGCTCCGCCGGCGGTCTCTGCCATTACCAAGACACTCAGAAGAAACCTGCGCCCTGCATATCAGTCCCCACAAAGTAAATGAGAAAGCCGTTGAGCGTTCAGTTGCAGAGATCCAACGCAAGACACAAAGTTCACACCCGTGTTGTCGGTGCACAAGTAGTACTGCACGAAGCAAGAGCACGGGGGCAAGCGGAGAAGCAGACAAGCGCACTCAAAGTTGATAACGCTCGGGCTCTAGTCTCAGTGTCTGTGTCACTAGAGACCAGTGAGGTGCTGTTGCATTTCACGTTGGACGGGTCACACGTATGAACAACGCGTGGAAAGTCCATCATGATCCGTGAGGCCATACAACAAATAACCACAGCAGTGCTCATGCTCATGCCGCACCTTTGAAGTGTGTATCGGTGGGCGAGGGAGACAGTTGTTGAGGGGAGTGTGCAACCTCGTAAGTGTTGCAGGAAAATGGTAACAAAACCTGAGGAGAACACGCCACAGCGCACGGACACAGAGAGTACAGGCGCGTCATATGTGTACTCAAGCCAGAGTTTGGGCTACAAGCAGCAACGGCCGCGCGTTCTGACTGGAAACATGAGCGGGGTGACGTCAGAAGTGGTGTTGCCGGGTTTTGTGTTTACAAGACGCTATGCACCAGGCTCCAGCCTAAAACGTGGCGCAAAGTACTAGGAAATACACTGCAGCACTCGGTAGGAGGGTAGCGCGACACCTCGAGGCAAGCGCTTGATGGTGAGCCAAGAGACCAAAAAAGTCCCTCCAAAACCAGGATGCCCAGAACCAAAACAAGGATGCCCAAGCGCAAAAAGCTCACCGGAAGACAAACCGTATTTATAGCGTAGCTGAACGCAGGGTGGAGTTTCCGCGGCGTGCTGTGAGCTTGCAGACGAAGAGCCTCTTCGCGGACACGCTTGACTGAGGATGACAGAGCGAGCCCGACTCCACTGATGACTGGCGAGGGGAGCGTCGATACGTGCAAATATATAGCGTGTGTGCTTGCCTGGTTGTGCATAGCCCTGCGAGACAGCGTTGAGGAGACTGCATAAACAGAGAGATGACAAAGGGTTGCATTCAGAAGGGTCACCACCTTCTCGTACGCTTGTACTATCGCATGCGCTTACGTCGCGCACGTTCGCCTGTCGCGCGTGGTCGCTACACGGTCGCCTTAGGCCAAGCCGTCCGGGGGCTGATCCCCTGCAGAGTCCTTAGTCTGGGACGTCATTTGGTTCCTCCTCGGCTAGGGTGAGCTAACGTGCAGCTAGCGCTGAATTTACCTCATCCATACCCAAGCCGTGGTTCAAGCAATGGCACCTTCTTAATCTGACTGCAACTCTGCGCGTTCTCCATCCCGGCCAGGTCACCAGGTTGACCGTCTTTGGCGACTGTTGCGTATGCAGCAGAACAGCCGCAGGTTACTTCCTTGAGTCAGCTGCATTGTCCGTGAAAACTGAGTATCTGATATACTGTATGCTGTCCTAGTTCTTAGCTAGCACCTAATTGACCGTTGAGCTTTAATAGACGTGGAATCGTGCCGAGGAAGGTCAAGAACGAACTGACCAGGGACTAACTTTTATAAGCGCAGTCACATCTGTGAGAGTGTATTTATGAGCCTAGTGCTTTCCCCAGCAAGTGATTGTCGTTGTAATGTGCGCTGTTGATGTTTGGGTTTCTGCGCCCGCCATCACGAACCATCGAGCAGCTCTGGGCTTGTTGTTGTTGTTGCCGTGCTGTCACAAATCTGCGCTCGTGCAGATGTAAGCTTCACGTGCACAACAAATGCTCAGGCTCGCTGCCTGGAACACCCCATCATCGTTTCCCCTTCGCGGCCCTTCGCGGCACACCACCACAGCACCAACACTATATATAGCACCCACAATCACCCAAAGCAGCATGCTGTGGTAGCGATGGCAAGTTGAAGGACTCCGAGCAAGTTGCCCGTCAAAACCGTGGACTAGACCCTGTCTGGCAGTCCACTGAGTCAGCTGTGGACAGCGAACCTTCTTACGCTGGCTCGTAATTCGTGCACAGCGATGTTGCCAACAACACACAGCTCACAGACCAGCAAACCTTGCACCCTGCATAAACCTCGGAAAGGCGGCCGGGTTTCGACGGTAAAGTGCCATCATGACTGGTTGGTTCTGCTGCATGTCCTTGAGTAGTCTCAGCTTTAACAAGAGCTTAGCTATAGTTCGGTCGCACAACAGACGCCTACTCGAGTCTTTGCAAACAGCTCTGTAAACACACAACTGTGCCCGTGCGGCGGGCAAACTCCAGGTGGCGGGCAAACTCCAGCTGTATGATGGCACTGTATGATGTCATACACGGGCAGGGCATCAACCCTTCTGACATACCAGTGTGCATCAACACAGCTTGTAGGGACAGGGTCAGGCCCTTGCCAGCATACAGTCAGTGTTAAGTTCCTGCACTCTCCCCAGTTTCCCCCCCCCCCCGCCCGGATGTCAACATGGCCCCGACCTGCCTCTGACAGGCAACTTGCGCTCAGGAATACGCCAGCCCATACAGACCGATGTAAGTGAGTATATAACACCGCTGACAAAATCAGCTAGCAACACACGTCTCATCAGGTGTCACGAAGACCGCTGTGCATAGGTCAAGGGGTTGAGCATATGTTGTTCGGACTCTTCGTTTATAGTGTGTTTTCTTCGTGCGCCCGTCACGGCACTTACAGGACTCAACAGCACAGGAACATAAAGCAACCTGCAAAGGTGCAGGCTGATTGCGGGCCAAGCCAGCTGCAGTCCGTTTGCATCAGGCCGTCCGACTCACGTGCGTGGTGGCAACTGGCACGCTAGTAATGCAACACTCAGCAGTCAGCGTTACTTGCACCCATGCACCCGACGGGGTAGTGCTTATGCACATAAGACGCCGCACGGCACATTCCCATCACGACACCCCGCCGGTTTCCTAGAACCACCACATACGAACACTGCATCCAACAGCAAGGCACCACCTGCATGCCAAGCAGGCGACCGCGACACACCGTTCACGGCATTACGGTACATGCTGCCCCCGGCTCTTCGTTTGGTCAAGCCAGCCGCAGCAAAGCGCTGCATTACAGTCGTCAAGCTCTGCTCCAGACGGGCCCTTCTGCTGCTGATCTGATTCTGTCATTCTGATCATTTCCCTAACTCCTCATTGCCCGCGGAGCTCGACGAGCGTCTGCACCACACCCGGGTCTGCTAGCGTGGAAACGTCCCCCAAGCTCTCCTCCTCCTTGCTGGCGATCTTACGCAGCACGCGGCGCATGATCTTGCCGCTCCGTGTCTTGGGCAACCCGGGGGCCTGAGCACACAGGTGCAGCACGGCATGCGTATGCGCATGAGCACACGTCAGGGCGCAAATGGAAATGGCTCTCGGGGTGGGCCTGCACGGACGCACGCAACCTGTGCCACCGCGCACACCCACACGCAGCGCCACCACATGCAGCACCCTGCGGTACGCTATGTGTGTATGTATGTAGGCAGGTAGCACCAATTGTGCGCCACCACCAAACACGCACCGCGTGCAGTGCGCGCTGCAAGGCTGGCAGCCCGGCTGCTGCGCTGCATGTACCTGCAACACACATGGTTGTGCACTTCGCTGCCTCAGTCAAGGCCCTGCGCACTCACCCAGTGGATGACGTCAGGCGCGGCGAAGGCCCCGATGGACGTGCGTACCGCAGCCACGAGGTCCTTCTTGAGCTCCGGGGAGGGTGAGGCGTCGCTCATGAGCGTCACATAAGCGTAAATGCCTTGGCCCTGCAGTGCGGGCAGCGGGGAGGAAAGGTGATGCTGGTGCTGATGCATGGTGCAATGGTGCATGCGTGGATGCATGGTGGATGCATGGCGTGTGATGATGGCATGCACAGCCGTGGCTGCCACTTGCTTGCCAACCGCCGGGTTTGACAAGCATCCAGAGCCCCCTGCTGGGCCGGTACTGGGGATTGCATTACCAAGCGGCTCGTTTGCGCCCCCAGAATGAACCACAAGTACAGCATTTATATCTGCGCATGTTTACGCATCTTATGGTGGACACTTGCATCATACGATTCATGACTCACACCTCACCTTGATCGGGTGGTCGTATCCCACCACTGCGGCCTCGGCGCACTTGGGGTGAGCAACCAACGCCGACTCCACCTCAGCAGTGCCTGCGGCGTCGGAGACACACGTGGGGCCAGCCAGCAACGCGTCAAGCGGGCGCTGGCTTGCGCAGGATACACGGAGCAGAGTGGTCGCAGCGCGCACATAGCCCGGCACAGACGTGCGTGCTTGGTTTGGCGCTGTGTGTGCTTGTCTACCATGAGGTGCTCGGAGCAGACAGCAGCCACACGCAGCTCACACACTCACCGATGCGGTGCCCCGACACGTTGATCACGTCGTCAACACGCCCGGTGATCCAAAAGTACCCGTCAGCATCACGCCGGCAGCCGTCGCCTGAGAGCAGGTGAGGGTCACAGCACGTGAGGGTGAGTGCGAGGCAAGCGCGGGGTAAGCAGAAGCAGACCACCCGCCGCACAGCGCACAGGCATGGAACGCGCGTGAGCGTACTGCTGACAACTGCAGCAACCCGCTCGTGTCCAGCTCTTGCACGCAGCAACCAGCTGCAGTAGTGCGCACGTGCCCCTGTTTCCCTCTCCATCGCCTGGTAAGGCCGCAGGCGCACCTAGAAATGCACCACCACAATAGCCTGGATACACACTGCCCAGAGACAGCCCGGAGTGGTACCGGTGTGCACGCGCAACTGCACTGACCCACCGGTGAAGTAGTACCCGGGGTAGGGCCCAAAGTAGTTCTCCTCGTAGCGCTTGTGGTCGCCATACACGGTGCGCAGGGTGGCGGGCCAGGGCGTCTTGATGGCCAGAATGCCCTCCGCCTCCCCCTGCAGCTCATTGCCCTGTGCGAGTCATCAGCATGATGGGTGGAGTATAACATTTAGCACAAATGTTGATTGACCAGGGGTGATGCAGGGGCGACGGGATCCAGGGTCGCGCACCACAGCGTTTCGGAATGAGCGCGATAGTGCAGAGACGCACTGCACGACACACTCTGTGGGCTATGACTCCTATCAATCTACACAAGGGCTCTGTGGCACGGTTTGTGAGCTAGGAGTCTATGTGATCGGTGCGCACCAAGCGTAGCGCGCTGTCCCTGCTCAACCTGCTCTGCCCTTGCAATGCATGCCAGCATATGGGCACATACCCAGGCCTTGACGCTCCCCTTCACCCCACGCCCGCTCACTCCCCCCAAAGTCCCCAACAACCTTGCACCATGTCCGCACACCCAGCATGCTCAAACGTAGAGCTCCGACCCCTGACCTGTCACCCACCTTATCATCCAGCACCACCGGCTGCACGCCAAAGAACGGCAGGCTAGCGCTGCCGGGCTTCTCGGGCCATGCACGCGAGTGCAGCGGCGTGATCATGTGCCCGCCGGTCTCGGTCTGCCACCAGGTGTCCACGATGGGGCAGCTGCAGGGGGATGGGGCAGGGAACAGCAGAAGGGTCACCCATGGCGAGGGCTATGGTCACAGGCAGATGCAAAAGCGATCCACCACTGCAAGAGGATGAAAATAAAAGACACCACCCGCAACCGGATTTTGAGCTCATTGGAACCAACCCGACCGACAACCTGGAGTTAGTACGCTCACAAGCGCTCACAAGCAAGCTCCATGCGTATTTTTCGGCGGCATTTTTTCCAGTACAGATGTCAGTGTGCACGTGCACATGTATGTCGGTCCCTGCCGCCCCCCGCGTGCTCACCTGCTGTTGCCGACGACCTCATGGTACCAGCGCCACGCCTCGGGGTTGATGGGCTCGCCCACTGTGCCCAGGACCTTGAGGCTGGACACGTCGCACGCCTTGACCCACTGGTCGCCGAGGCCCATAAGGGAGCGAATTGCGGTGGGGGCGGTGTAGAACTGCTTCACCTGTATAGGAGTATCAGTTAGGGAAGATGCCAGCCGGCCAGCGTACCATGATGGTCAGGCACGGGGTCAACGGTCCGGACTTTCGATTTGGTGGCGCCAAGCAGCAGCTACAGCAGCAGCAGTGTCCTCCTGCGGGACATCCCTACTTGGCAGGCAACTTGCCACGCTGCTGTTGCAGTTGGCGTTGTTGGTCATGCTGCGGCTGCACAAGTGCTGCATGCCAGGCCTGCATCCGGATGCAGGCCTGGCATGCAGCGACCGAAGCCACTTGGAAAAGTTGTGTCAACCCTGCCAGCCACTCGCACAAGGCATTGCCTGGTAATGGGCTTGCCAGTGTGCCCAGCACAGACAGAAGATTGCGCGTGCCAGCTCCAGGAAAAGGCCACGCTTCAGCCACACCTAGGTAGGTGCTGATGTGAAGCGACCATTCCCCTGCTGTATACACCACGTTTACACACTCACCTTGTACTTCTCTACAATCTCCCAACAGCGCGCAGGGGTAGGGTACGTGGGCACTCCCTCAAACACCACCTGCAACCAGCACACGCCAGCTTGTCAGCAGTCAGCACACGATTCTGCATGGGCTGCACCACTGCAGCACCCTTTGTTGCTTGTACATACTTCAGTAGCTGCTATTTCAGTGAAGATTGCACGCGTCGCTGCCATCCGCACATGCTTGGCTTTTTGACCATGGCAGCGACCAGCCTGCTTGCCTTGGTACGTTACTGGCATCCACTCCACATCATTCTCCTGCCTAGCACTTCTGCGCGGACGCAGACGCACATGAGACTTCCATGAGGCGCAAGCCGCAACACGCCTCACATGCTGACCTGCAAGTAGCCCAACCCCTCAGCAGAGCTTGGCTGATTCGTGATGCAGTGGAGAGCACAGCATCAACAGTCGGTCTTGGAGGAGCCCGACCCCACCATCGACGCTGCGCTCAGCTCGCCACTGCGTTGATGGTGGGTGCGGGCGCTGCCAAGGCCAACTGTTGACGCTGTGCTCTCCACTGCGTCTGTTGTGCAACCAGCTTGAGTTACTTGATACCCGACCAGCCCTTACATGTGCCCCTGTTGAGCCAAATCTGAACGGAAATCTCGACCGGCGCTGGTGTCGCTGCCACCGCCGCTGCTGATACCGCAGCCCATGCAAATGAGTAAATGACGCAGCATTGCTCACCTGCTGCACGCCGCACAGCAGAGGCCCATACGCCAAGTACGAGTGGCCCGTGATCCAGCCGCAGTCTGCACACAGTACACACCCAGCAAAGTGCCCGTACATATCAGTGTTCCTGTGAGTCCGGTTCCCCAACACACATCCATCCAGCAATACCAGCACAGCACACATTCCCTGCAGTGCACTTTAATTCGGCTGAAGGCCATGAAACAGGCTACGAGGACACTGCTTGGAGGTGCACTTGGACAAAGCAATGCAAGCAAGCACGCACTGTAGCAGGTTATCCGAGGAACACGCCCCGCATGCGTGGTGTGTCGGGCAAATACCAAGACGCGTTGATGAGCATGGGCACACGATAGTGCAGGTGTGCGCTGATAGGAGCACTGGAGCAATGCCAATATGAGAACCGGCATCATGTCATGTCCCGCTGGCATCCAGGAGTGCAATGCTCATCACTGTATGCTCCCTGAATAAAGCGATGAGCGTTACGCGCCTGAATGCCGTCGGGGCATGAGATGATGCTGGTTCTCATTACTCCAGTGCCACGTGGCGATGGATGCCATGACCCACATGCACACATCCATGCATTGCACAACAACACGCATACGCTCCCGGCATTCCTGCTGCCTGCTGCCCCCCCGCACTGGTCCCAGCCCGGCTGGCTGGCGGCCGCGCTCAGTCACCTGCGGTGCTCCAGTAGGTGTCTCCTGGCTGCAGGCCCAGCACGTGGCGGCAGGTGGTGGCGGCGTACACCATGTAGCCGCCGGTGGTGTGCACCACGCCCTTGGGCTTGCCTGACCAGAACACAACCACACACAATTGCAGCCGCAGTGGAGTGGGAGGGGATCACACCACACACACAGCACAGCAGCCCCATATACCTACATTCGATGGACCTAATGGAATAAGTGAATAACCCAATGGAGGTGTGGCAAAGCGTGGTGGCAAAAAGCCTGACTAGCAG
This sequence comes from Chlamydomonas asymmetrica, assembly GCA_001662385.1. Classification (NCBI taxonomy): domain Eukaryota; kingdom Viridiplantae; phylum Chlorophyta; class Chlorophyceae; order Chlamydomonadales; family Chlamydomonadaceae; genus Chlamydomonas; species Chlamydomonas asymmetrica. Next base: position 15,548 of record BDDA01000388.1, on the reverse strand, counting down.
ACCAGCTGCTCGATGCAGTTGTGCAGCCCCGTTGCCCGGTCTAGCTACCACCTCTCATCCTGGCCGCAAGCTCCCAACAGACCACCACAGTCAGGATGATTGCAGGATGCGTGCGCTCTGGCAGGCGCGCCAGCGCTCGCCGTGCCTGCAGCTTGCCATGCTGGTCCGTGGCAGCTGGCTGGCAGCACTCCACCACGTTCCGCAAAGACTGCACTTCGCGGCGTGAGGCACCGTATCATGCCCTTGAAGCGTAGCAAGCAGCACAGGTGCTGCATATACACAGGTTGCATGCGTGTGCCGGGTGTGTGCCGAGGTGTGTGGCTCAGCTCAGCTCTCACCTGTGGAGCCAGAGGTGTAGAGGAGGAAGAGCGGGTGCTCCGCCTCCACCCACTCCACAGGGCAGGTGGTGGCGTGACGCTCCACCTCCGCCTGCCACCACACGTCACGCCCTGCGCACGCGCGAGCCGCACAACAGCGCAGCAGCAACATGACAACATGGCGCGCGTGCGATGTATGGCAACGCAAGGTACGTGTGACCCGCATCCCCACTAGGAGCACCATACACAGTGCTACGTCGGGTGGCCTCCTGCTGCCCCCCTGCCTCCTGCCACTGAGTGTGTGTTTGTTGGGGCCAACACCTATACGGCTTAAACACCGCAGTCCGCGTGTGACCCAAGGAAATGTGTCACGCTACTGGGTGGGTGCGAGCGAGCAAGCGTGCGGTGCAGCTGTACCCACAAGGGGGAGACACCAGTACCGTACCCACCCTGCACGAAGTTGGTGTCTGCGGCAGGCACGGCGTTGTCGTTCTCATAGAGCAGCACGGCGGGCACCTGGTGCCCCCTGGAGGCCGCCATGCTGACAGCCCTGCGCGGGGGCAGCATCACACGCAGGCAGACCATGCATGACACATGGGAACGACGCCATTTCGCAGGTGTGTGCGGTCACACCACCATTGTGCGCCCCCTGGCAAATTCTCAACATCATACGCAGGCAGACCGCGTAAACCGCATGGGAACGAACGAAACCATCATGCAAGTGTGCTGTTACAACACCATTGCTCGGCCCCTGGTAAGCTCGCATTTGGCGAACACACAGGTCCCTGCAACAGGTCTCTGAATGAGGGTTAACAACCTCCAGAATGGCATGGCCGTAGAGCGCCCGGAAGAAATGCACATGGGTGCAACACACGCACTCTAGGCAGCAGTGGTGGGTGGTAGGCAGCAGCAGTGACCGCGGTGCCTCTTCGGCGGTTACCGCGGCGCCTCAGGCTGTTGCAAGGGTGTGCACTGCTGACTGCTCACTTGTCAGCGATCTTCTTGAGGTCGATCTTCTTGTTGCCGCGCATGACTCCGCTGGCCGTCAGCAGCACCTTGGCCTCACAATCCTTGATGCGGTCTGCAGTATGGTTGTACAGCCACCACAAGTACCGTGAGGTCAGCACCACCGGCTCACCAAGCAGGAGTGCGAGCCTCAATCTGAGGGCATGCAATGACAACGCGCCCGCATGGGATGATGGCGTGTGTGGGCCACACACACCGAGCAGCCTGCAAACCACTACGGGCCGGCATTCACAGTTGCCAAGTGCAGGATGTGCAGGGCGACCGCTCGGCTACTGCGCTTGTGTATGCATCTCCGAGGTCGTTTATGGCACGCAACACGCAGCACGTGTGGGCTGGTGTGGTGCTCATCGTCCCCCCTTCGTTCCATGATGCAGCCATTTAACCCGTGCACCTAGTGTGATCAACTAGTCTTGCCGGCTACTTGGAATGCTGGCCCGGTGAAAACTTGGAATGGTAGGCGTAGGATTACGGCCTGGAGCTGCACCCATGGAACCTATGACAGGCTGCATTCCAGCGCTCCTCCTCGCTATTTCCGTATCTGCTCCAACACATGCAGGTCAACGCACGGAGGGCCCCTGGCCCCAGGTGAAAGCGGGGTAGATGACTTGCAAGCACCTCCTATTCTCTCACCTCCAAGTGCTTCCGCGCTGAAGCCGCCAAACACCACGCTGTGCACCGCGCCGATGCGCGCGCACGCCAGCATGGCGATGGGCAGCTCCACCAGCATGGGCAGGTAGATGGCCACCGCGTCGCCCTTCTTCACGCCCACGCTCTTGAGCCAGTTGGCCTGCGGGGGAGCAGGTCAGCAGCGGCACCCCCGTCCGCCCGGTCATGCAGCCGTTTCGACACAGGTACACGCCAGGCGATATGCATGAGTGATCCATACGCCATGCGGGACTGGCATGCACACATATGCCGTCCCTATGGCAGGTCCATGTACCAACACACACATATACTCACGCACGTACACGACGTGGGCCCACCCTCGGGGATGAATGCATGAATGTGGCCCCCTGATCGGTTAGGGCACGTCGTACCGCATGCAAGCGCCGCATGGGGGCATGCAGCTGCGGGGAGTCATCACCACTGATGCATTACACACATGCATGCTTGCCGGGGTGCTTGCAGCATGCCACTGTCTGAGCGCCCCCCAATACACGCTCTACCAACAGCCACCATGCCACCACGCTCGGTCGCTCTCAGTCACCCGAGCTGTGCGAGCGCCTCAAGCAAGGTCTTCTGGGCTGCCAAGCATGGCGAATTTGGCAGTGCTGGGCAGTAGGGCAGTACGGCAGTACGGAATGCGGCTCACCAGGCGGCAGACCTCCTGCAGCACCTCGCTGTACGTGTACTGCTTCTCACGGTCCACGTCGTTGCCCTCCCACAGCATGCAGGGCTGGTCGCCGCGCCCGGCCGCCACCCAGCGGTCAATCGCGTTGTAGCAAACGTTGGTGGTGCCGCCGCGGAACCACTCCACGGAGACGGGCCCCTTGCGCGGGTCAAAATTGAACGCGTGGTGGTCGGGGTCCCACTGCGCGGCAGTAGCAGAGTGCACACGCAGGCAATACATCTTGTACTCACACCGCGCCACAGCGAAGGAACGCTGAATTGGTGGCAGCCAGTGTGGCTTGTTGCGGGCCGTCCGTTACGATGTGTTGGTGGTAGTTGATGCCGTGTGTGAGGTGACGGCCTTCCGTTTCCACTTGCTTGCCAGCGCTGTCCACAGCCCTGGGCGGCAGCTGGTGCCGGGGGGGGCGTGTGGTGGCGTTCAGAGGCTGTGTAGCAGCAGCATGCCCTCCCAGCACTGTGAACACCAGGGTGCCATCGTATGCACATTGTTGAGCTAGTCCGCATCGTGCGTTACCTACATGCTGTCGATTCCGCACAGCAGTCATGCATGCAATCGCATCCCCATGGGGTTGGGTGCAATGCCGCGTACCTTCTTCTCCCAGTGAAATTCGGCGGCGACCTCAGCCCAAAAGGCGGCGGGCTCCTCGATGGACCGGCGGTACAGCTCATCATACTGCACGCAACAGACGCACAGGCGCACACGTCGCAATGGCTGTAGCGTGGCGTACTGGACACCGAACACTCGTGATGTGTCAACCTGCACTGAAGCGTGCGGTATCCAGGAGCACCGGGCACAAAACAGAGCGGATACGAGACCATTCATGCTGGCTGGTTGCAGGATTCGGAACGCGGCAAGTTTTGTATAACAACGCGCCACTTAACAACAAAGCACCACATGCAAGCTCAGCCGCATCGGCCAAGATAAGCTTTCGTGCGATGCCATATGATAGCTTGTTGTAGGCAGGTGCACTGGGGCTGCGACGGCTGGGTTCCAGCAGGTTTTTTTCATGTTGTCAACGGCGAACATGTCAACCCGCTGGGTGGATCGTGTGCAGTGCCCTCTGTGGCAGCAAAACTGCTGCGCAGTTCAAATCGTCGGAACATCGGTTGTCGTAGCTATATGTGGGACAAGTCTTTTGGCCCAGTCGCCCCAGTCAGCAACCACTTCCCGGGGCCATCAGTTGCAGACCCCAATGGCGCCATCATCACCCTGTGCTGCTTAGCTTAGTGTACCCACAAATATACGGTTATGTTAAAAGCCCTGTGATCTGCACGTTAGGGTGGGAGACAGTGACGTTTTGCCTGCCGGTTTCGGCTGCCTTGACACAGCCCGTTTCCCTCACCTCCTGTCTGCTTGTCACAGCCTTCCTGTTGGCCAGTGACGGTGCTGCAGTAGCAGTAGAGCCTGCCACAACCAAGCCACGTCGCCCCAAAGCCTGCAATCACAAGCACGTTATCCTGAAGGATTACAAATCCCTCACTAACGAGCCCAACCGCACTATCACGATGACCACCGCATATCAAGATATGCATGACAGCACAACAAAACCTGGTAAACATGGAACATTGCTGGTAGGTGTTGGCGCTGCCACTTGTAATACAGCAACCACTGACAGGTGACTGGAAGCACCAAGCAGCTGCAACCGCCGCCGACTGAACCGTTTGATACAGCCTCCGACTTGCAGCAGGTACAAATGGGCTCACCTTGACCGGAAAAATCGAGCTATACGTGGCTGTGCGCCTGCTGGTAGGGCGCGAGCCTGCAAAGCACGCACATGTGGCACTCCATTGCTTGCGTGCGACTGTCTTGCAAGCGGTGGAACGGATGCATTTGAGCCCAGCAACCACGAACAAGGCCAATGATTGCAGCACTTGAGCTTACCTTGGCCCATCCGCTGTCCCTGAAGCAGCATTCTGTCGAACACCAAGAGCTGAGCGAGTGTTCCAAACTTGAGACCACACCGCACGTGGCTGGCGGTGCAAAGCTGTTGTGCCTGCTGCGGCTGCGTAACAGGCAGCTGCTCTGTAGTGTGCCTTGAGCCCGGTGTGATGCAAAGCACCGGCTGTGGCTGGCGATGATATTGGACCTGCTCCGCCCACGGATTTGTGAATGCCAGTTGACAAATCACTCCAGGGTGCCAACAGTCCTTTCGCCCCACATCGCGTCTACTAGGTTAGCAGCAGCATGGCCCACGACTGCTCACGAGCAGTTGCAATGCGCCAGGTCGCAGCCACACACGAGGCGTGCCATACAAGCTGTGGCAGCGCGCCGACCCTCGGCCCCGAGCGCAATTAGCCGACGTGCTCTCAGCTGCGACATGTCGGTATGCCCGTATCCAACAGAGCTGAAGAGGCCAGCCGTTGGGCCAGTCCTTAATGTGCGTCAGGCGGCCTTCACGTCAATGAAGGACTGTAAATGGGGTGCATCGTACCGTCGCCACGCATGCGACAGACGCAATGGACCCCTCAGTCTGTAATGCAAGCATAGACCGCAGCCACGCAACTGCACACCTTGCACCACACCAGTCCTGTTGAACGCCAAGGCTCACAGTTTACAGGCGTGTAGCGCTTGACACCAAGTGCTGAGTCCGGTTGCGGAGGGGTCCTCAAACCAGGGTACACTCAAAGTCCTTCACCATACCAGCGTTTACGATTCTGCACACGCTGAGGTCTTTAGGCTACCGCATAGCGCCTTGGCGCAGGCCGGCGGCCGAGGATGTCCCCGCTGGGGGGTCTCAGGATCAAGCTTGTGCGATGGGGCTTTCTGGTGAGTGCAGTGACTGCCTTGGTGCTGCCTGCGTCTGATGGCAACAACTCTGTGGTTGGCTTGTCAACCAACCTACTTTGACATAGGCTGACGCGCTCACGTGAACGCAGAAACGGCCGTTTTACGTCCTGTCGGTGATGCCTAAGCGGCAAGCACGAAACTCTGGCAACCGTTTGGAAGACGTAGGGTGGTGGGACCCTAGCCCAGGTGTGTGACAAGTATTATTCTAGCAGCTCTTCTCATATCAGGTGCTCGCACCCTCACTGGTCTGCCCTTGATGCTGACGTTCCCACCTTGGTGCTCTTCGCAGCGGGCGACGGCAACATGCACTTGGGTCTGAAGACTGAACGCCTCAAGTAGGTGGTATGAACGTGGGCTGTACCACTTTAAATCACTATGCGCTTGTCTTGATTGTGCAGAGCCTTTTGATGCCTTGTTTTGCTGCTTGTTCGGGGAACGTGCGTGTTGCACAGCAGTCTACGCGCGGTTTTGCCGCAGTCTTGTTGATACAGGACAGCGGTAACTCAATGCTTTGATGCTTGGTATCTGCAGGTTCTGGCTTACTGCCGGTGCAGCGCCCACCGACACGGTCGCCAGGCTGCTGGGACGTGCAGGACTCATCCCTCCGCCGCCAGCACGGCCCAGCAGGCCGTTCGACCCTAACGATGACATAAAGTGGCGTTCGGAACTCCAGAAACAGTGACAGCGTCCGCATAAAGCGCACTGGACAACTGCGTGACAGCATGCAGAGCAGCAGCAGTATCCAACGGTGCCGCTGGACAGCACTGTCGCTCGGTCCCCAGATCACACTGAAGGTAGCATCTACTGTACTTCCCACCTGCAGAACATGTCTCACGTGCATGCATCACCCTCCCGAAGTTCATGGCCATGCAGGCAGCATAGCCTGGATGCACGCCCGTGCCACCCACTCCCCCGTTTAGGTGCATTTTTGAGCCGCCTGAAGGCAACACCTGTGATGCCATTGGGCATTGCACGTTTGAGTTGAGCGCGTGGCTTGCTGTCTTGGGAGCGATTCAGCCTCCAGGCTGCAAGCAACCTGTTGCTTGTGTAGGCTTGCAATATGACAAGCCACCGACAGCGTTCTAAACAACATGGTTAGCGACTTCTCACACCCTCCATCCTGTTTTGCGTTCTTCCCATGTGAGCAAATGCACCTGACGTGCAGTAAAGACGACTACCTGCCATGTGCCAGGGTCTCCTTGTGCATATTGTGCATGCTGGTGGTGCTCCACACCGGCCATGCAGCCCTGGTGGATTGCCAACCAGTGCCCTCGGGCTGGTACGCAGTGTGCTGTGTATGATTGTGCTGACGTGTGCACGCTGCATGATGTGAGTGGCGGCTCGCGGCACTCCGAGAGCCGTACAGGCGTATGTACATTGGATGCGTCATGTTGTGTGCAGCCATCAAAAGGCGTTCCTGCTATCCTGCGGCGCTGCGGCTGACATGAGCTATCCCATGGCACATGCAGGCGTTCGAAGCTCCGGAGGCGTGCGCATTACTGTCTCTGGTTTTTCTCTGTCCGTACTATCCGAGCAACCCTTGTTCACCAGTCAGGCCACCTCCGTGTAAACAGTCAGAATCCAAGCGGAATACGCTCTTTGCCTCGTTACTGGTCTTGTCTAGTGTAAACTGCTACGGCCACAAGGCAGGCGCAACCTCAGGTTGGAAATCTGCGCGACAGGCCTTGGACAGCGCGCCATCAGTATTGTATGATACTATGATGGCAGCCACGGAAGTAAAGGTGAGTGCAGCATAACGGTCGTTTGCCTTTGGATGTATACCGCATGGTCCAAGCCTTTCAATGCTGGGCATCCAGGGGCACAAACGATAAGTGACACGCTGCGTGCGTTTTCTGATTCCGGACTCTCACTCTTGCAGGAGTTGGCAGTGGCACTCAGTGGCAGTCCATCGCCCCAGCTGGAGACAATGCTTGCAACTGGGCATACCCAGCAGCCGGAGCTAGCGGTTGCTGTACCTGCTGGTGGCGCAGTTGATGCCGCAGGCAAGGATGGCATCCTCAACGTCGCCATCCTGCAGCACGCCCTTCCCAGCGCAAGTTCAGTGACTGTTCTCCCACAGCCAGCTGCTCCAACAGTCCTTACGGAGGTCTCAAAAGCCACGATTGTGGATGGCGCACCTCACACTGCTGCAGTGTTGTCCACGCAGTCGCTTCCGCCACTGGACAAGGCCATACAGGCTGCACAGCCCTGCCTGCTGCGACCTCTGGGCTTCTTGGTATCGTGGAACGGTGTTCTGTGCCTTGCATACAGGTAAACGTGTTGGCATGATCATGCCCCGCACTCGCCCCACACCTTTCAAGTTGATCCACCGTACATGTTGGTAATCTACCACTGTAGTCACCGCACCGCTGTACCGGTAGTGCCAGGTTGCGCAGCGCGCAGCTAACGAGGGGATGTAGGCTGATTGACACAGACTGGTTGACACTGGATCGACTTACGATTTGGTGATTGCGCAGGCCACTAGCGGATGATTCGATTGGTGATGCCAATCCGCATCTGCATCCGCCTGAGATGCGTGCTAATGCATAAGCAAGGAGCAAGGCTGCTTATGCTCATATGTTTTGGAACCATAGCCCCCGCATGCGATTTGACAACAATGTCATGACTGCATCTCCGCCCCCGTGCATCTCCGGCCGCACTGTTCTCGTTCAAGACAAACAGCCCTTTGCATCGTTTGTGCGGTTCTTACACACAGCGGCTACCCTCCCTCTCTGGCGCGCTTAAAGGACGCGCTGGCGGGCCTGCCTGGCCTGCCTCAGGAGTATCCCGGGAGCAAGTGAGTCGTTGGCCATGCGCTCGCACGTACGGTCACTCAACTGTGCAAATGGCTGAATCGGTGCTTATGTCCATGGAGTGACTGGTGCCATTCAGTATTGGGGAGAAGCAGGCGTTGCCATGCGGTCTCTTTGGCACTGCCTGGCATGGCAGGCACGCTGCGTTTGCGAGTGCTACGCCAACACAGCATCTCATTGCCAGCCACATGCACCCACACTGGTGTGGCCATCAAAAACACGTTGACGCCTGCCTAACCGATGCTCTTGCGCCTGCCATGCCTCACGTTGACGTCTCTAGATGGCCCAAGACGTCTCTTGCTGCGCTCAAGGATGGCCGCCGCCTCACGCCAGCCCAGCTGACAGCGCTGAACGACGCGTGCGAGGCTGCCAACATGCTGTATTTCGGGTGGAGGAACCCTGCTAGCCATGCTGCCCATACTGCCAGCAGCGGCAGCGGCAGCGGCAACGGCAGTGCCAACGGCAACGTGGGCAACGGCGTCGTGGCAAGCAGCAGTGGAAACGGCAATGGTGCAGCTGTTGAGGGTACCACACCTGACGTGCTCAACGCCAACGGCGGGCCCGGCATGGTGAGCATTTGCGTGAGGTGACATGTGGTGACCATTGCACCAGCCTAGTGTGCGCCACTGTTATTCGCCTGAGGCGCTGGTGGTACGGAACCAAGGCCCCACGCATGCCATGAATTAGCAGGACTCGTCCCAGGGGAATGTACAACATGTCAGCATCCCTCTGTGCTGCTACTGCTGCTGTTGCGTCGGAACACACTCTGGTGCCCATGCTGCAGGCTGTAGCGGTGGACTCGCTCAAGGCAGTCCTGTACACATGCAGGTGGGTGGGTGGATGCCGCCTGTCCAGTAGCTGCTGACTACCGGTCAGCTGGTCATAAGAGAGCACTATCATTGGCCGGGTATTGTTGACTCACTCACAAACGCATCAGCGCCGCCTCGGGCCTGTTTTTGTGCTGTTTTGTGCTGTTGCGTCCCTGGTGGCTGCGGCCTATGTGCCACATCCGCTGTGACCCTAAACCGGTATCCACCCAGTAACTGATGGTCCAAACAAATGATCACACCCCAACATGCCACACAACAGTGAAAGCTTGTAAAGGTTATTTGTTCATATTTTGCTCTCTGTTTCTCTCCAGGACCTTGGAATCTCGGATCATGGAGCACGAGGTGCTGTTGGCTGGCGGTGCAGGCGTGCTGGATGAGGCGTTGCCCTCCCAGGAGGAGGTGGAGCGCTCGCATGGTATTGTGGCGGAGAGCCGGGACGAGGAGACGTACTGGTACCACGCAAGCCGGGACGGATCCCGCGAGCAGCACTATAAGTGAGCAGCGCAGCGCTGCCGTGTACTGCATTTCCGTGTTGTTAAGTTGTTTGAGCAAGGACTGTAGTGGATGGCCAGCAATAAACCACACCATGGTGAATGCGCCCACGCGTTCCTTTGCCAGGGCTGGGGCTGTGGCTTTATTTGCTTACGACCATGCCATCCATGGATGCATGCTTGGTCACAAGTGCACATGGCGCGTTAGGCTTGTTTGAAACACATGTTACAGCTGTTCGCAAGGTTTGCATGCATGCATGCATGTATGCGTGCGTACGCGTTGGTTTTGTGAACATATGTGCATGCGTGTGGATGCAATTTAATGCGGCTCCCTCAACACAGGACCACACACCTGGGCCTCACACTGATCCACGATATACAGGTGCGTCATCCTCCAGCAGAAGCCTTTGCAGTACACCCGACCGTATGAATGAAGCTCGGCCAGCGTTGGTCATGATGAGTTTATTGGGGTGCATGGTTGTGGGCGGGCATGCTGATCTGGGACCTGTGGAAGCGACTTGATGAGGTTGTGTTGTGCAATCCGTTAACTCCAGGCATCCGCATGCCTCGCATGACGGAAATGCTTCAAAACCACGTGGGGGGCCATAGGACGCACCTGGGGCACAGTGCTAGGTCACCATCTGACAGCAAGCAACCTGCGTGCCGCAAGGTACATAAGGTTTCCCCCACGCTTTATCGACCTTAACGTGGGTGAACGTCAGTGACGCCTGCCTGGGTCGGCCTACATGTACCTCACTGGCGCGCTTCTGCCTGTGCTTGCAGGCCTTCCGGGGCGGTGCTGCGCAGCAGCAGCCCGGCACACCCCAGCACCTTGCTGGCTACGGACACGCTCTCCCAAGTACGCTTTGCAGTTGCGCTTGCAGTCGTTTGCCCAGTTCATCTGGCTTTGTGTTGTGCCGACAACGTGTTCTGTAACAACCGCGCGGGAGCATGCCATGCTGGCGAAGACGGTGACTGAAATCATTGGGCTGCTGCGCTGTCAAACGTTGTGTTGATGCCATCGCAGGTGCTGTACGCGCGTTCCGAGCTGCGGTGGACGCCGTTCTGCCCGGCATGTACTGCTGGTTTCCCGAAGACTCGCTGCACGTCACTATTCGCTCGCTGATGGGATAGCACCTGCGCCCATGGTCTGGCATCGTGCACTATCATTCGCTTCAAGCATCCTGACGCGTTGCTTGCGCTGGATTGCGTTCGGCAGACTTCATAGGGCCTCATTTCTGGCATTGAGTAGTGGATGTGCATGAGACAGCAACATGCTGTCCATCCTGTTCCATATCGTGTGCATCGCTGGCAGATGAGCACCGATGTTCACATGCATGACAGTACACTACATTTCATATGCATGCCACAAGACCATCACCTTTTTCTTGTGGGAGCGGCAATGTAGCATTGGATTCATGGCACTGGCAAAGCTGATACCTAGATACCACCCTGCAGGCTGCAATGTCCAGGACTTCGATCGCATGCGGTCGTTGCATAGCATGTTTGCATGTGCAAAGCAGATTGCGGCCTTCCTTTCTCTTGCCAGACATCAGCATATATTGATTTCAAGGTGCTGAATTCTATAGTTTACTGCCTCTTATCACCTGTAAGAGCAGCTGGCGTCCCACCTGCGATGCGGACGATGGAAAGTGACCCTGCCAGGCAGCAGGCAGGCCGAGTCGGTGCGAAAGATGGCAGGGTGCTTGAAAGACCTCTGAACAGCCTTTAATCGCTGAACAAGGACTGACAAAGCGGGCGGCCATGGCATCGGCAGCGCTGCCAGACACGTCTCCTGCGGCATTCGCCAGCGCACTACGGCGCCTGGCTGAGACCGCGGATCGATTGGAGTCAGGAATGCAGCATTATGTGCATAACCAGAAGCACAGCGTGGAGGTGCTGGACAACATGCAGGCCAGTTTGTTTGCCATGGGCAGGAAGGTCGCGCCCATCCACGACCGTGCCACGGCGCTGACCTGGGCAGAGCATAACATCACTGCCACAAAAGCCGCGACAGCAGACCTCCTTCAGTGCTTGGACACCTCAAGAAGGGTGCGTTATTTCATTAAGCTATTAACGGTATTTGCGCTGTTGCTAGAGTCAGAATCGCCCTGTTGACTTGCACGGTGCGCCAGTTGGCTCCTGGCTTGTTGGACTGTCGGAGCTATGCGACAACTGTTACTGTTGAATACCTTTAGAAGCGATTAGTTTTAACATCTGTTTTGAGGAGCCCTTCATGGAGGGTGTGCACCTGTCAGAGCACGTGAACGCTTGCGCACTTGATTTTCGACGAGCCCAACCTCTCAAAGGTCCATACCCATGTCTCACAGTCATGTACGCTTGACTTGTGCTCTTCGCTTATGCTTACAAGGTTGAGAGCCTGCTGCAGCCTGGGCCTGCGCGCGACCTGGAAACTTGGCTCAGCGCGCTGGGACAGCTGGAAGCTGCTCTGGATTACCTTGCGGACCACTCTCAGCTTTACGCAGCACAAGAGGTCAGACACGGAAAGGTGCCATTCTGATGCATGCTCAGCACTGTTGAACGGCCTGTCGCCGCACGGGGAACGGGTTGCCTGCAATTGGTCAGCTCTGATGCAAAAGCGTGCACGCGCAGACCTCCCTCCTCCAGGCCGGCGGTGCCTGTGGGCTGTGGCCATGCCATTGTACCACGCGTGCTGCTGCATAAATGCACCAAGCATTAATCCCCGTTGTTGCATTTTGCATGGCACGCCCACAGGCCATGTCATGATGTGGGTCGTGTGCAGCATGAGTCGTGTGTGAGCAGCGCGTCGGCCCCCTCCCCCCCCGGCCCCAATTTGCAGGCCAGCGATATCGCGCTTGCGCTGTACGAGCGCTCCCTGGACTCTGCTGAGGCCGACCTGGGCTCGCTGCTGGCGCAGCACACCACGCCAAACGTGCCCTCCGCAGCATGGCTGTCGGCAAAGGTCACACAACAGTTCGAAGGCGAGTGTCGCGGCTCCGTGTATACACACACACGCAGACCTGCTTGTGCTGCAGCGCCGCCCCGCCGCCCTACCTTGTTGTTTGCATGCCCAAGTCCAAAACACAGCCTACACGAAACAAACAGCCAGCCAGGAGCCTGCTGCTTGCTGATAGGCGGCTCGACCACTATGGAGCAAGCAGGCGAGTTTAACGTGTGTCTGCGCGGCTGTGTACTGACGCCGGTGGTGAGGCTGGTGTGGGTGCTGCTGCTGCTGCTGCTGCTGCTGCAGACAGCCTGCTTGCGCCGGAGCTGGAGCTCATGCCGGCGCCCTTAGCCGCACGTGCGTCGCGCCTGGCGGCGGCGCTGCTGCGCGCGCAGCGCATGAGCGCCGTCGACATGTACACGCAGGTGCGCTGCACCGCAGCGGGCGCTGAGTGCTGGTCGTGGCTGATTGGCAGCGCAGTCGGCACCGGGTTGTCCCAGCCTTGTGAGCATCCCCCGCGTATGTGTTGCATGTTGGCAAGCCTGCTTGTTGCGACCCCCGGCATACCTCCCGCGCGCCAATCGTCACTACTACTTCTGCTGATGCCACCGGCCCCCAAATCCGCCTTGCATCACCCGTGGTGGACCTCTGCCACGGCCTATGGCACGCGCAAGCCGATGGCCAAGCGCATGGTTCCCCACCTTGCTCCTCAACTACGCTTGCAATGCGCTATCTCATCATCTGCATATCTGTATGCGTCAACGGACAGTCCAGTGCGCATTCCTGCCTGCATGCCTGCCTGTATAATGACGTGTGCGTGTGCTGGCTGGCTGGCGGGTGCAGGCGCGGGAGCGCAGCGTGATGCAGCTGCTGGCGCTGGTGGGGTACGAGGCGGCGCAGACCAGTGCGTCTAGCATCTCGTTGTACAGCCAGGACCAACTGGACCGACTTGTTTCAGGGTGAGACAACAGTAGCACCGCGCAGGGCCTGACCGGGCTCAGGTTGGCGTTTGCCTGACATCTTGTAGGGGTCCGTCCCTCACCTGGCGGATGTGGTACCTGTCTGGCGCTCAGATGCAGTTGCGTGCATGGCTTGCATGGCGTTCAATGAGCGTTTGGGTGGTGCACTCACCTGGCATGGATTGGATGGGTGTGTCCTGACTTCCCCACTGCTAGCCAAGTGTAACAGCGGGAGTACTTAGGCTCATAGTGGAGCTCGTGTTCGGTAATGCTTACAAAGGCGGTGAAACCTCTAGGTCTGTTGTCAGTAAGACCAAACAGCTGTGACTGTTGTACGCGGTGCGTTGATACACCACAGTATGTTCAGGCTTAAAGGGGTTCAGCAGACTTTCAGCAGAAAAAGCCTCTGTGGTTGTTCATGTATCACGCTATATGCCTGTCAAGGGCGAATGGTTCATATCAGCATTCATATCTGCATGCGTCTAAGGTACTGCGCTACAACACAGTCCCCTCCTTAGGCAGCGTTGTCCCTAACGCGCCCCAGGCACCTTATGTAAGCTGTGCAGCCCAGTAGGCGTCAACCAATGCTGGATCAGTTTGCGATTCATGTTCCCATGTGCTGTTCTCAGGGGCACCAGCCCACTGCAGCAAGCATTTGTATTCGGTCCTGCGGGTCGAGTTTCGCTTACGTGTACCAACACGCTTTTCAACCGGCATATGC
>BDDA01000387.1:90633-109032 GCA_001662385.1 Chlamydomonas asymmetrica | reverse complement strand
ACACACGCAACCCACACACCCCTCCACACACACAAGCGCCACACCGCCAACGCCGCCGCCGCCGCCGCCACACACACACACACACACACTCAAGCCTTGAGTCAAGGGCATGTAAACACTAAGCCTGAACATACCATACACTGATACACGCAATCCTCCGTTTTCCTGATGCAATTTTCCTGATGCGCACCCTGAGCAATCCAGGCAGCTCGTCAAGCTCGACCGGTGCGTCGTAATGCCAGGACAGGTACGACTGCGCTGTGGTCATCATACCGCCCTGTACCACAGGCAGGCACACACGCACAAGGCACACGCAAGGGCATACATTAAGCCGCAACCCACACAGACAGAGCAATCCACAGGTGGCTCAGGCCTGCCAGGAGCTCAAACTGGCAATGTTTCTGGGAAGGCGAGTCATCAACTTTTGAGCAAAGCACCATGCACAAGGAACGTACAACGGCATGCAGGACCCGCAACCCCCACGCACACACACTGCAGTTGTGCAAGACATCAATCTGCTGGTGGGATCTTGCCGCCACTCAATGAATCACACCTGCGTAGTGACGATGTCTACACGCGGGTCCACTCCAGGCACTGTTAACGCGATTTCATATCCTGCGTCCAACCTGCGCAGTACAGAATTACAGGATTTGAGACACAGCGGCGGGCTTGCGGGTGGGGTGCTACAGCTGCTGAGGTGCGTTTTGTACCCAGCCTTGCTGGTGGCCACCGTACTGACCCGCCCAGCTTGAGGCCGAACCGTCGCGCCACCTCCGTGTACAAAATCGCGATGGTGACCTCGGTGCCTGCAGCGCAAGCAAGTATGTCAGAGACAGGATGCGGGTGACAGCATGTGATGACCGTTATGTGATGGCCATCAAGCGTGCACAGGCGTTGACCGTGTAGAGCGCAGCAGCAGCAGCAGCAGCAGCAGCACCGCTTCACCCAAGGGCGGCGCCAACCATAGGGGTCAACAATCGCATCGCAACGCACAAGGCATCACAACCAGAATTGAAAATAGGCCGGCGGAAAATACCAAGATCACCTATTTGGGTGTCCAGGACGCGATTGATGCAGCTGGTGTCGAATTCAGAGTCTACCGAGTAGCATCTGTACCGCAGCTTGCCATGCAGTAGAGAGTTGATGGCGCCAACCACCTGCAGCAGGGCATACCGCGGCAGCGCAGCACCAGTTGAGTAATGACGCGTGTGTACGGCAGCGTCGATGCATTGGGCGAGACGACGCGATAACCAAGAGCGCTCAGCAGACGCGCCTCACGGCTCATGCACAGAGAGGCAAACTGCCTACGCGCCGCCTTCCTTCTTCATGTGAATGGATGCATCCGGTACGGGTGGTGCAGTACGGTTCGGTGCCTGATTTCCCTCCCCCTCAGCCTCACACCTACCGCCTTTCACTGACCGGCGTCACTGAACCCTCTCTGATTCCTGCTCTAGGGGCCTCTGGCTGGCACAACAAGCGTCGTCGTCGATCACGCACAATACCAGTCATGACAGCACTGATGGGACAGTCCCTGCGCGCATGCGCACACTGCATGCTACGCCATCACAGCTAGGTGGAGCACAGGAATCGCACAATCGTACTGCTCTTGTACTGCTGCTTGGCGCATGAATGCTGAGACTGCGGTATCTCGCTATTTGACCAGGTGCCATGCATGCTGCAATCGTATGTCTTCCTTGGTGCAGCCCAGAGGCCTTTGCACGCGGCTTGCATACTGCTCCCAGCTGGTTCTAGCCCAGGCATCAGGGCAAGCCTGGGTGCAAGCCTGGGTGTTCGCCCCGCACCGTGAGGGGGTCACGCGGCTGGCCCTCCAGCTCTGCCTCCACCATGGACGTGATAGCAGCCAGTTCCTCATAGCATCGCGCCTCGTCAAGCTGTGGATATTGCAGCTTTGCAATGAGCAGCGCGCAATGGAACAAGTCCAGCTGCGGCTGCTGGTCCTCTGCACTGACTGACGATGCCACCACTTCTCCGCCTGCAGCTGCCTGTTCGGCCCTTTGTTGCTCCTTCTTCCGGGCCTCGTAAGCGGTTAGCGAGTCCCTATACTCACCCACGAGTCCGTGATACTCTTCGAATGCCCGCAGGCGTGAGTCTCGATGGTCTCCCAAACGAATGCGGTAGTCTTCGAAAGCACACGTACGTGCCGTCAGATGCGCCAGCGCTTCCTCCTCCTCCTCTCGTTTAACGTCATCTACCGTCTTTCCTTGCCATGCCCTTTCAGGTGCAAAACTTGTTGCAGAGCACGCCAGCCCTCTGCACATACAGCCCCGCAAAATGTACTGTCAAGTTGTGCGACCCTCAAGATCAGCCTGTTGCGGCGATGTGCGCCAACCAACTGCAGGTGCACCGAAACGCACCTGTGCCTGTGCAAGGAATGATTCCCAGGAGTTCCAGGAGACGGACACACTCTGAACTGCTTTACAGGAGCTGGCGCACGCCTCCAGAGCGGTCCATAGCGTTGCACACTCGCCTTGCGTCCACCAGTTGAACCCAGCACTGACGAGCGCTCAACACAAAGGGCTCTGTTCATGGTGCACTAGCGGTTGTTCAAACAGCACGCCAGGTAAAGGTGAGAAGCAAACCCTCGCTACGAGACAGCTATAGCAAGGCACACTAGGAA
Source organism: Chlamydomonas asymmetrica (assembly GCA_001662385.1). Classification (NCBI taxonomy): domain Eukaryota; kingdom Viridiplantae; phylum Chlorophyta; class Chlorophyceae; order Chlamydomonadales; family Chlamydomonadaceae; genus Chlamydomonas; species Chlamydomonas asymmetrica. The sequence continues at coordinate 106,394 of BDDA01000387.1, read as the reverse complement.
GGCTAAAATTCCGTTGCGGAGGGGAGGCGGTGTGATGCCAGCGCAGCCTGCACAACAGTTTGCATTGGATTGTCTTGCATACAAAGTATCAATCCCAATAGCCCATGCGTGCCGGCGCTCACATTGACACATCTACACACCAGGCTGCAACCCGATCTGCTGCAAGCAACGCCAGTACGCCACGCAGGCAGGCATGCTGCAACAGCACAGATAGAGCGAGCTATGCGGCTTACAAGTGCATGCGCTCATGGCTGCACGCTGCGTTTCATGAATCGTGGTGTGGTGGGTGGGGTTGGGAGGAGCAGGCGCACACCACACCATCCACTGGACCAGCGCTTGATCGTAGACTGTCCCTCACTGCAAGCACAGTAGCAGTTTGTTGTCCGGGTAACAGTTTGGAACCTGAAAATGGTTCGCGCACATGCACCGAATGAACCTGCGATGCGCTGCCTGTGCAATTATGCAAGCAGCAGGCGGCGGCCCTGGCTGCAGGCGCCAAGGCGGGTGCTATCCGGCCTGCACACGTGCCTGTTGCCGGATGCAGGTCATGCGTAGGCTTTCTGCGCCTCCCAGTTCAGATTGCGCAAGCCGGCCAGGCTTGCCTCTGCCAGCCGTGATGCCGGTGACGTCGGTTGACAGCGAGTGCAGCGGCAATCAACGCGCCGCAGCGGCTGTGTCCGTCGCACACTGCAGCAACACACTGAATTCCTTGCGCCCTGGGCGCATGGTGTGCATGGCTGCTGCAACAGCGCTACGCATTCCTTGCTTTGCACGAGGATTCTGCCCCTGCACGTGCTGTCTCTTGTCCTACAGCGTCAAACTTCGGTCAACTGATTACCGTAGTGTCAATTGGTGTGCGCTCCGAAGTCGTTTGGTACACGGTGCATCAGGTGCATCATGTGCACAATGCGGCGCGTCCTGTGCTGCGCCGCTGCGGCATCGGCTGTACAAGGTGGAGTCCGATGCAGCGCATGGCATGGCAAATGTGCGACATGCGCGTGGCATTGGTTGTGAAGGCTGCCTAACGCGTCGCACAGTGCCTGTTGCGAGGCGCTGCCCGCCTGTGTTTGTGATAGTCAACTTGGCCCATATATTACATCACAAAAGGTTAAGTGAACTTTACACAAAGAAAATTTGCGCAACTGCGCGTCTGCTTGACCTGTATTTGATTCTTGGACCTATGGCAGAAGCGCCAACTGTATCGTATGCAGAGCAGGAAGCGCCTGGCACCAGTGGACAAGAATACCTGTGCGTTTTTGTACACCGCCTTTTAGACTTTCGGCGCCCTGATGTCGAGTCAGTGGCAGCGATGTGCGGTTGCTCGCCGCAGCAGCTGCGCTGGAGGCGGCCGCATGGCGACGTCGAGCACTCGCCGTTCTGGTACTTAACTCTGCCTAAGGAAGGAGCAGGTACAGCCAAGTCTGCCGAGGAGCTGGCAAAGCAGTTATGTGAGCGGTCGGTGCTCCTAAAGGTGAGTTACTGCTTGCCATGTGATGCTGGCGTAGACTCTTCTCTCACGATGCTTTTAAGCGTGTTCCAAACGCACAAGGAGCTTAAGACCACAATCATTAAGATAACCCAGCACGGCCTTGAGCGGGCTTATATGTTCGGGCGTGTGGCTCGCATTTTGGGGTTCTCGTTGACCTGTGGCGGACTGGTTTTGGGCTGCCAGTCGGTGACAGCCCTGACGGCCGTGGTAGTCAATGAATGTGACGTATTAAGAAGAAGGAGGCAAAGCCCGGTTCAATTGTTTGACTGGCGCCACACTGTGTTTGCTCTTGGCCTTGCCCGAAACCGCTGGGCGGCCGCGGTGCTCCATCGCGACATTTCGTGGCTGCATATCATATGCTCTGGCAACAGGGTGCTTCTGTGCTCCTGTTAGTGGGTCTTTTGCACCGTGCATTTGCACAGTGTACCAAGGGAGCACACCTCACGCGTCAGGCCCTGAGGGTCGGTTTCGCGACGCTCACTCATCCAACAGCACTTGTGTATGGTGTTGGTCCAGACCATGCGCGTGCCCAAACGCATGCGCTCACCCTCCCTCACGCACCCACACGCATGCTGGCCGTCAGGTGCAGTCTCTATCCCTACGCATGTGCACACTGCTCGGCCCCACGGGAATCACACTGCACGGCCCTGCACGAGTACACACATGCATGCATGAGCGGAATCGTGTGTGTGCACATGCACGCAATCCATCCCTTCCACCCAACGCCGCGTTGGCAGTCCAAGCTTTGCCCCAGCGCCGCCCTTGACCTTCACACCTTCACCATGTGCCCGTGTGCTGATCCCAACCGCTGCTGCCGCTGCCGCTGCCGCCGCTGCTGCAGTCGCTTGTGGAGGTCTGGGGGGAAGGCACGAGCTGGGAGGAGCTGACCGCTTCGGTGCAGTCATATCCTCAGGAGCTGCGGGACCCATACACTCAGGTACTGAGAACATGAACACCGGTGGCAGCCCTTACAGCATACGCATATGCACACTGCACGGCCCCACAGGAATCACACTGCATAGCCCCACGGGCGTCTCTTTCTGGCACACCGGCGGCATCACGTCACGGCATCATCGCTGCAGGCATGAGGAAGGGGCGCACGGTGTCTGCCTCATGCGAGCCGTGGGCATGAACACGAGACACGTGCCAGGCATGCATGCGTTATAAATTGTGTGCACACACCGCGTGTGCCAGCCTGATAGAGATTCCACATCCCACCTCCCAGGGTTTAGGTATTCATCAGGGTGTAGGTATTCATCAGGGTATTCATCCTCTTCGATCAAGTGAGCTGCATATCTCCACCTGACCGAGTGCATGGCTATAGTAGCGGTGATAGACATTCCAGTGCTTGGGATGGCGTTCGGCAACATGGCGGCGTAGGATGGCAGACGGAGGAGCATCACTGACTGCGGGCCTTTCGCGTCATCGAAGCCGACACGGGGCACATATTCACCCACAGCCCCGCCTGCTGGATGCAGCACATGTGTTCAAAAACTGCAGCTGCTGGCACACAATGCTCGCAAAGGTGATGATGGGCTGATCCGTTGACTGCTTGCTGCTTGGTGATGACGATGACGATGACGGCAGGACGAAGTGAGCAGCTTCCGCATTCAGTTTGACGCGTTTGGCGTGACCACGCCGCAAGAGGAGCAAGAGGCCATGATGCTCAAGCTGGCCTTCCTGGAGTTCAAGGTAGGTAGGGCACATCCTGACTGTACATGAATCAACACGACTACTTGCGTCATACAGGCTGGGGTGCAACCGTGCAGTACATGCAGTACAGCACAGTAGCGCACGTGTGCCGCGAGCCGCAACAGCCTGTGTGTGCCTCAGCGCAACGAGCGAGAGTGGCGTGGCCGGCGTTGCAAAGCGACTAGGGGAGGCACACACATGAGTGACATGACACAATACGTAAGGGGCGGCTGCAGTCATGTTGAAGGTCATGGTCATGGTCCTGCTTTGCGTTCATGTCTTCTTGGCCTGTGCGTGTTCGCAAGCCTGCGAGAGGGCCGCTGTCACCCCGTGGACGCCTGTGTGATGCTTACCTACGCATGCGTGTGCGCAGGGGCCCGTGCGGCTGAGAGGGGCACAGAGGCGCTTTGCGCTGACGGTCAGCGACTGCACCGTCAACACATCGCTCGTGAACCAGGAGGTATGCCGGCCCTGCAGCCCTGCAGTCCGGGAGTGCAGGGCAAGGCACCGCTAGTTGCACCAGTGCGCCAGCAAACGCCAGGCTAACGCGATTGCACTCATACCCAAGAAGTCTTTTCCGTAGCCAGCTTCTGGGCCTCAACACCTTGGGGTGATTTGCGTGCTGGCGGTCTGTTGGTGGGCTCATGCGCGTGTGTCTGGCAGAGCTGCGGCAGGACTACATACCGCTTGTGATTGTGTGCATGTAGGTTGGTATCCTGGTTGGTATGCTACAGTCCATGTTTGTGAGGCTTCGCATTGAAGGGCTGCTGGTCTAGTGCCTGACCTGTCAAAGTGCTTTCAGAAGCGTCATTGAAGGCGTTTGGACAGTTCAGGCGTTAACCCAGCAGCCCCCATCAACGCATCAGCCGTGCCAGGACCGCATAAGCAATGATCTTCACGCCAACCTACTCATCCAACCTTGCGGTAATCATGCGCCTTGCACCTTGCCTCGCGCCGCATTACCAAGCGCTGTCTTGCTGCCTGCACACATACCTGCCTGCACGCAGATGCCGCTCCGGCTGTACTTTGGCCGCGAGGTGGCTCGCACCGACCGGTCGTGGGTGGAGACGTACGCGCTGCGCAAGCGCGCCTACATAGGGCCCACGTCCATGGACAACGAGATCGCCATGCTCATGGTCAACCAGGCCAAGGTGTGCGTGTGTGTGTCCTTCCCTAGCTGTGTACGCGTGTGGGATGTTGATGTTGCGGCAGGACAGGGTATCGCGCTGTGCGGGGTTGTCAGGGCATCAGCCTCTGGACCGTGGCGCGTGTGCTTCAATGGGCCTGGCGGGTGCGAGCGCGAATGTGGGTAGCGCCACCAGGGCGGGGGGTGTGAAGGCGGACATGCGTTACCGTCACTTACCGATGCACCACTACGCAATTCGGTGTCTGTGCTCTGCTTGCCCTGCCGAGGGGGGGGGGCTACCCACGTCTGCCAGGCAAAGGAGGCTGCAGCAGCAGCAGCAGAGGCTGCTGTCGGTCTGCAACCTGAGCACGGCTACATCAACGCTCGGTACCTGAGCTTTGGTCTCTGCCCCTGCCCCTCGGCCCCCCGCAGGCCCGGAAAGGCACCATCGTGTTTGACCCCTACGTTGGCACCGGGAGTATATTGGTGGCGGCGGCCATACGCGGCGCGTCAGTGGTCGGCGGCGACATCGACCCGCGTGTAATAAAGATTGGCAAGGTAGGGTGGGTTACCGGCACACGAATCACCAGGCATGCAGCAGCGCAGCGGCCGTGACGGCGACACTTGTCCTCCCTGCAGCAATCAGGGGCTGGTGTGCGTTCTGATGTGCTGTTCAAGCTGGGCAGATGCCCCTCACCTGCCTGTACGGGAGCGCACGTGATGTCTGCCCGCGTCCAACCCGAACACCTTGCGCCAGACCCACGTGGAGTTTTGAGAGCATGGTTCAGGACATGCCTCGTTCGGATGCATTTATGGTTGTAATGCACCTGTATGTCACAGTGTCCGCCTTGTCTCACCCGAGTCTCATCACATCCACTGACAGCGCGTGTGCCCACTCGTGCGCCGCCCTGTGCATGCCCTGCCCCGCTTGTTCAGGTGGGCAAGAACGGCGAGAACGTGGGCGTGCTGTCCAACTTCCAGCAGTACGGCCTGCCCATGCCGCTGGGGCTCATACGCATGGACGCCCACACGCATCCGTTCAGGGATGGATTGGAAGGGGTAAGCGGGCCCTGCCTGTGTACCAGCCTGTGCGATAAACCATCCACACTTTGCATATATGCTGCATGCGTGCACCTTCTTGAGCTGGCCGAAATGGGGGTTGTACGACAGCAACCGTGTTGACGAGGCATGAATACGGTATCCATGCAGGGGGCTGTTCGGGACACGCAGATGGGCACGGTGTTGTAACACGGCCGCGATGCCTCATCGCAGGTGTTTGACGCCATCGTGGGGGATCCCCCGTATGGGGTGCGTGCTGGGGGGCGCAAGTCGGTCCCCAAAGACGTCACCATCATGGACCGCGACACCCACATCCCCTCCACCGACCCCTACACCTTGGGGGAGTGCATGCGGGACCTATTGGACCTCTCAGCGCGCCTGCTGGTGGTGAGACGGGGGCTGAGCTGCTCAACAGCGAGTGATCTGCCATTGTCTTGGCTTTAAGCTTTCCTGCCAATGTCAGCAATACTGGTACTTCATCCAACTAAAATTGAAAGTTTGGGGTTGGGAGACTCAAGGGCAAGCGGGGGGGGGAGAGGCCCGAGTGGTCTGGGCCATACCTATGACAACCCTGTGGCGGCCGTAACTTGTAAGCGTGCCGAGGGCTGGTGAGTGAATCGGTGCATCATAGGAGCACAGGCGAGGGAACACAGCACTGTGTGGCAAATGGGATTTATCATGCCTGCGCAACTGCATGTACAACGCACTGGTGAGTGCTTGCTGTGGTGGTGCGCGCTCCACTGCAGTACCAGGTCGGTGCCTTTTCCCTGCCTGTGTCATGTGTGCTGCTGCTGCTGTGTGCCGGCAGGTGGGTGGGCGGCTGGTGTACTTCCTGCCCGCCACCCCTGAAACATACTCTGAGGAGGAGGTGCCCGCACACCCCGCGCTGCGCATCGTAGCCAACACGTGAGACGCGCTATCTCGTGCAATTCATCAAGTGCGTGTGTATGTGTGTGATTGACTCATCTCACATTAGCCAGCTTCACTCACACTGGGACTCACGGTGTGCGCCTAAGCACTGCTGGTTAAACGTAGGCGCACGATATCCTCCTTTGGGCGATTTGCATCATTTGTCGTGACCGGTTGGTGCTGTTTACCTGTCTCACGCACAACCAAGTGTCGCTTCACATAACCCTCACGTCTACATTATAGTGCACGCGTTGCATGTGCATGTGGCACGACCATACCCCGCATCATGAAAAGGTGATTACTGCCCTCCCTCCCGCCCTCGCCCCAACCCCTGTCCTGCGCGCTGCGCGCAATCCGGCCGCCCGTATCACGCCACATCACACCACCACTACAGCGAGCAGCTGCTCACAAGGCGATACAGCCGGCGGCTAATCACGATGGAGAAGACGGCACCGTACGATGCTGCAGCCGCGGCTGCGCACCACGCGGCGCGGCCCGACCCCACCATGGCCATTGACCGCATCCACGACCTGGTGTATGAGAACCTCAAGGACGACAAGGGCAACGTGGTGGTGCACAGGCAGCTCAACGACAAGCGCTGCCGCGGGAAGAACTTCTAGTGGCGACAGGCAAAGGACGCGCATGTCGACACTGCCGACGGATGGGCGGAAGCACAGCGCACCTGCTGACGAGCCAGCCGTGCATCCTGGCCTTGATTGCCTTGATTTGCTGTCGGTTGGCCGGCACCCTCGTCCCGCAGTGTGCGCGCGGCTTGCCCATCCTGTCCTTGCCAGCAGCGCTGCCTGCCACAGGGTTGCATGGCTCTGCGGCTTAGCGCGGCGCCGTTGAGGCGGTGCTGATTGGTAGCAGCAGGCACATACATACACCACGCGGCCAGAAGTGTTGATGTTATGCATACCATTTGGTGACGACAACTCCCTCTCCCTCTCCCTCTGCTCACCAGGTTTACGCACTGCTCCCTGCGGGTACCCACCTGAGAGGGGAGCCTGGGACGTTCGGCCGAACTGATACACCAACATCATATGCATGACGTGAAACACAGGGAACCGTGACTGGCCAAAGTGATGTCCAGTCCTATTCAATCAACCACCGTGGAACCGCAATCTCATGTTCGTGTGACATGCATGCCTCCTTTCCTGTTTGTGCTGCGGTGTGTGGTTGGGGACGATGCGGCCTTAGCAGCACCGGCGACGTACGGATGCGCGGAAAGGTAAAAGAACAGTGGCAGTGTGGGGGGAATGAGGCAGGAACACGTGCCAGTGCTAAATGCCAGCAGGCTGTCACAGCACCTGCCTGACAGCCCGCCATGCTGCGGCCTGCGCGCGCCTCTCGACGCGGCTCTGGGGCATTGTGTTGCGTGTGGTAGCCCTGCATCACTCAGCTGACTCCCACCTGATGCTCCCCGCTCGCCCGCGATGGATTCCGCTGAAGTCACGTGGCGCTTGGGGCACCGCGGAAGCATGCATGCCGTTGGCCTCACATGCGACCCAGCTTGGCACAGCCTGCATGATGCGTGGTCAGCAACTCGGCAAGGCGGCCACACATGGTCCTGGCAGTGCATATGAATGCTTCAACACTAGGATGCGCCAGCATCGCAGCAGCATTGGCATCGATCGCTTCACACGGCCTTGAGCAATCAGCCTTGCCACAAACCTCTCAATTTCCTTAGCAAATCCACTGCGTCAGTCCACCACCGCTCAATCTCTTACCCCGCTTCCAGAACCGTTTGTGTCTTGGCACGACTCGGTTCAAACCCATAGCACGGTCGCTGACCATGCCGTTTGTGCAATCTTGACTATGGAACATAAACACAACTACTGTCGTGAGTTGACGTGCTTCTATATCATCACAACTGAGCACATCCTAGGGCAAACAGCGGGCCTGACGGCCAACTGCAGGGGCAACCCAGCGCACAGCACGACAACAGCACAGCATGGGCCTATTCACGTACTTCCTTGCGATGCTTGGCTTGGTCAGCACTGTGCGCTTCGTGGACAACGCTTGTGAGAATGTGGCAGCCCTCCTCCAGGCCCAGGTCGTGGGGCAAGAGCTTGCAGTCACGATGATTACAAACGCAGTCTGCGAACACGTGCGGCCAGGCTACGAGCCCAGCAAACCGCTTGTACTATCAGTCCATGGTCCACCAGGTGTGGGAAAGACGTTCAGCCACACGTTATTAGCACGTGCCCTGTACAACAAACAGGCGTTCGATGCGACGCACTGCCCTGGCGAGCACTGTATGGGCGCCAAAGTGCTTTACGGACTGGACTTTACGACCGAAGACCAGGCGCAACAGCTCCAGGCTGTCCGAGGAGCGCTCCTGGAGCACATAAGGCACACGCCCGACCCACTAATTGTCATAGAGGAGTACGATAAGCTCGACTGCAGCACGCGCGCCATGCTGCGACAGCTCATAACGCACCCAGAGCTCGCAAACGGGACCTTCAGCAGGTCTGTCATTCTCCTGGAGTCAAACCTGGGATTTATCGAGCTGGAGCAGCTGCTCACTGAGGTCGGGGACCGCTCCGCAATCAGCTTTGAGGCTGCGGAAGCAGCGCTGAAGGCTGCAGTGTTCAGCGCGTGGCGGCGGGCGGAGTGCGAGTCTTGGACAGACACGCTGTCGTTCAGCTCCATCATCGACCTGTTTGTCCCGTACCTGCCACTGCAGCGTGAGCAGGTGCGCGCATGCAAGTCGCATGCCTGCACGTATGCACATGGGAACGATGTGTACGTATGCACCTGCGCTTGGCATGTGCATGCGACCCAGATCTGGGCCCAGATTGCCCAGGCTGAACGTGACAATGGCAGAACACCTGCTCCCCACCCACTCCTGCTGTCTCGCACCCCCGACCTTGCAGCACCAATACGGCATTACTGCTGCGAATGCCACCGCACGCCTGGTGCGCAGTTGTGGGATTGCTGTGGTCCTCGTAGTCCGTCTCAGGCGCTTGGGCGCATACCTGGTGCCTGTCTGCCGTGACCTCGTTACAACAGGTGGCGGAGCTCACTGAGCGGCGCCTGGCGGATTATGCGGAGCGCCTTGCAAAGGAGCAGCCAGGCGCGCAGCTGGTGTGGAAACCTGAGGTACGCAACATCGACCCGCTGCAACGCACTTGTGTGCTCGCCCATTCCCTCAGCATGCCCACATGTCACCGTGTTAGCGTGTGTACGCATGCATGCATGCGCGCCGCGCGTGCTGGGGGGCGAGGATGGGGGAGGATGGGTTGTATTTGGGATGTGAGTGCGTGTGTGCTTTTGCCCGGGCACCCAGAGCGTGTGTCCTGTACATAGGGGACACGTCGAGGTGCCTGGGGAACAATGCAAACCGAGTAGCCTGTGCCATTGTGCCTTCTTGACACGTTGCCGCCGATGTCGGCGTCCTGATGGTCAGCGCTACCGCCCAGCTGAGGGTGCGCAAGCTGGGGCGCGTGCATGCGTGCCTGCCTGCATGCGTGCGTGTTTGGGATGCGTGTGGGGTGCAGATTTATAACCGTGTGTGTGTTTAGCCAGGACCACGCGCTTGGGGGACGCGTGGGCGCCTGCCTGCCTCTGCATTATGCACACACACGCTGACGGGAAGCACACTGCACCCTGTCACTGTACTGCCCCATGGGCACAACTACTTCTACATCACGCTGACACGCTGACACACACACTGCCTGGCAGGTGGTGGAGTGGCTGGTGAGCAAGGTGGAGCTGGTGGACGGGTACCCACTGGAGGGCGCCAAGGTGGTGCACAGCGCCTGCCTCAAGCACGTCGCCAGCGTCTTCCTGGCCGCGCCCAAGCTCATTGCGCAGGCCCGGGAAGAGCAGTGCGCCGCAGCGACCGGGATCGCAACAGCGTCCACCCCGCCGGGGCAGTGCAAGCATCCGGCAGGCAGCGGCCCGGGAAAGCAGCATGGCAGCACGGTTGTATTGGAGCTCGTGGTGCCTGGGACCGGGTCGCAGGGTGCTGCTCCAGGGGCAGGCTCAGGAGGGCCAGCCGGCCGTTTGCAACTGATTCGCCGGACGTGACCGCCATGCATCCACCCTGGTTGCAAACAATGACCGCCATGCACACACCATGATTGCGGGCGGATACACGACCACGCTAGCTGGGACTACAGGCTGCGCTGTGGCCAGCATGCAATGTGTCCTGCTTCCTTTCATTTGGCATGTTGAATGTACTTCCTTTTTGGCGGACCATACAGTATTGTGGTGGACATGGCAGTGGAACATTCGTGTGAAAGTAGCAACGTATGTGCGTGCTGGCTGTATGTGGGAGGCCGCGTTGCTCGTACCGCTGCATACGGGGTGACCGAGCGACATGCTTGCTCGATGTGCATCAGCTGGTGTCATCTGGGTTCAGCAACCGTACGCACCTGGTGATGCGACCGAGCACCGACCATTAGCAACGAATAGGGCGTTCCTGGGTCTGAGCCCTGATGCATGCAAGGGACCCCAGCGTCGAAGGACTGCAAAGCAAGGATCAGTTGTGTATGCACACCAAAGGCGGGTTGTGTCTGCGCTCAGCTGGTCTGTCGGTTCGTGTCAGTTCGTCAAAACTTGGTGCCCCCTCATCAGCCGGCAATGGTTTTGGAGCGTCTCCACGGGTCGCCCTGTCAGCACACGCAATTGCCCTCAACAGCAAGCCCTGAAAGCAGCAAACTCTAACCACCATAATCCTGGCCCGAACCAAACCTGAGCCTCAGCAGATCGTTTGAACGTCTCCTACCATCCACACAGCACTTCTGCTCGCACTCGTTAAGCACGCTTGCCACACCTCGTCCTTTGGAGAGCAGCAGCACCACTGCGGGCAGCAGGGGAATGTCGGAGGTTCATCGCCCACCCGGTGGCACGCTGCTGCCGCCCCCCAAACTAGACTCTGTCAAGGTCTCCGCTGATGTCATCGCCTCACAGCACCACAGCCGCACAGAGCCTCGTTGAGTGACTGGCACTGGACTGGCACTAGCCTGCTAGCCCAGCACCTTGCGGGCAGTGCGCCCTACTCCCTGACTGCTCCCTTGAGCTCTACCTGACTGCTGTGCTGGTTGCTGTGCTTGCCCCGGTGCCGTGCCTTCCTAGCGCTTTTGGACCAAACTCGTGCGTGGCAAGCAAGCGGCCTGGAGGGTAAAATAGATGTTCCTCATCAGCACATGTGAAAAGGGTAGGCTGTGTTGACTGCGGCCCCGCTGTCTGCAGGGCTGCCATCCGCTATCAAGCCCGTGTACAGCGCTGGCGCTACGCATACGCCGCCCGCATCGCCTGCTCACGTGGCGTCTGCTGACGCGGTGCAGCCGCTGGCAGCCGCTCGCAAAGAGCATGCCGCCCAGCTCAACCCTAAGGAAGGTGAGGAACCCGGCAGGTACTGCGCGTTTGGGTTGCGGTGTTTAGTTTACTGCAGCGAGGGACACACAGCATATCAGGTTACAGTTGGCGCCACGCACACCACTGCTGAGCACGTACCTTCTTGGACGTTAGGTATTGGCATACGCCAGTGGTGAAGCCCATCATGAGCTGTAGTACCTCCATGTCTTATATTACCCTTACGCATACACACCCGCACGGCATGGCCCTAGCCACGGGCGCCTCTTTCTGACACTACCCCTTCATGCCATGCGTGCATGCAGTCGAGCCTGCAAAGCTGACGGTGGTGGCGCCTGCAGGCGGCACTGCGGACGATGGCAGCAGCGACCCGCATGGCATGGTGCGGGAGGTGGACCCCTACGGCATCGGCATCCCTGTAGCAGGCGCTGTGGAGGAGCGCAGCGCTTGAGCCGTCACAAGCATGGCTCCCTGCTAGATAGGTTGGCATACAAGCCGTGTGTCATGGTTGCAGAGATTAATGGAGGTGCTGCAAAAGCACTCTCTGGAAGGCATATTGACATGATGCAGAGTGAGCATGCAGCACGGGTTGTTCACGGCCAGATTTGGCGTTAGGCGCGGTACGGCACGGTACAAATCCACCGGAGGGATTGCATGCGGCACAACGGATGGTAAGCTGGCTGCTTTCATGTTTGCCTGCTTGCATGCATCGCAGGATTGCATGTCAGTGGAATAACGAACCATCGTTTGTGAAGAGACGCCATCCATGGGCGGCCCATGGCAATATAAATTCACAGTAGGGGCGCAGCATGTGCAATGCAATGAATCCCCACAACAACACGCATTCAGTTGGGCATCTAATGCGTTTTGGAGCGGTTACGCAGGTCCGAGTCAGCGCCCGTGCAACCGCCCATATGTAGGGCACGCCAGCGCTCAATGCATGGCAGCAGTCTAGGAAGGACACAACTGGAAGACATAGTCATTGGAAAGCTGTAATCCCACATGGCCCGTCTATAGTTCCTCTGCCGCTATCGTGCGTTGCAGCAACTGGCTGGCCAGGGCAGCGGCGTAGTGCCGGCAGTCGTTTCGCAGCAGGCGCAGTTCGGAGTCCCACGACCTGCGTGCATGAGGACACAGCAGTGCGGCACATGCAATGACGCGTGTGGCAGTTGGTACATGGGTTTCAGGATTGCAACGGCCATATGCACAAACGATTTGCAGGCGCGCACAACAGCCAGCGCATACATACATGCGGTTCAGGCATGACAGGCGCAGGAGCAAATGTCTGAGAGCAGCACGTTGCAGTGCATTGCTTGTTAGTGTGTGCCAGCTTGATGTATGCTGAGCAGTCTTTGGGCGTGAGCAGGCTCAAGTGATCACTGATGCAAGTTGAAGGGGCATGTTCTTTATTCCCCAGCTGTGTGGGGAAAGCCGGCTAACGAATGAGCACGACAGGGTGCCGTAAGTCCGGAGGCACTACGCCGCCTGCTTAGCTCACCGGTTGAAGTCCATCACCAGTGTTTCAGCCTCGCCTTTGTTCAAGGGACGGAAGGGCCCGAGCGCACTGTGGTCACCAAGACAGCCCAGCACCACTGTCAGTAGACGCCAGCTTGCTCAATGCAGCACCGTGCCATACGAGACAGCAACATAGAAGGTGCCCTGACAGGTTCAACGCCTACCGCAGTGTGATGGCTCGCCCCCGAGGTAGCCTCGCAACGTGACGTAGTCGTGTGATGCCTGCTGCAAACCCAGAGCACAAGCATGCGCAAGCACGGCCGGCCAGGCCAAGGCCAAACAGAGTTTATGACACTGGTGCAACCTTGAATCACTGTGCACGTGCCATGCTGAAGGTCTGGCGGGTAGCATGTACAGTCAGCACCGACCTCCACCTGTGGCGGAGCCTCCTGACAGCAGTGAAGCAGCAGTCATCGGACTTGTTGGGTCCTCAGGAAGGAAGTCCGCTACAATGCTCCAAGTGTCCTGTGCTGCTGGAGAGGGCTCTGCAAGCTGTGGTGTTGATGGTGAGTATGATGGTGATTTTGCACGCAGCGTTTGTTGTCGCGGTTCAGGCTCCAAGCCTGCCGTGCTTGCCAGGAGGAGGAAAGTATGCTGCTGCAGAGGAAAAGCTAGTCCTTGAGGCAAGGCTTCTCCCAACGCTTCCAGGCCGACCATAGGCATACGGCCCGCAAGCAGCAAGTTGTACACCTGGCTTTGCGTCTGGGGTGTCAGTGTGTCCATTCGTGCACTGCTGAAGCAAGCTGTGCTGCAACGACTATTAGGTTGCTGGTGATGGTGCGCATCAGGCAAGCACTTAAAACGCGGACTTGCGCCAGTGAGTGCGGTTCGCCAGTTTGGCACGGCTTGCAATTGACCTTGTAACATGGCTGCAGTTGAGCTTCAGGGCAACCAGGTGAAGCCCTTGGGCAGTATCTTAATTGAAGGACAACTCTTGAGTCTGAGGCCCGCGCCCAGCCGTGCAGCCTAGATCATGGTGAGTTTCCGCCGGGCATTCACGCATGCATGCAAGCCACCACCTTCCTGAGCGGCACAATCGCCGGTGTGTACCAGGGTTTGTTGGGCCACTCCAGCAGGGTGCTGCAACTCCTGCATGCAGTGACCCCCACACCTGCTAAGCCTTCGTATGTACGCCATGCGCCGCAACGAACAAAGCACCGAACCAGTCACAAGCGTGATGCACAAGGCACCATAGGTCAAGGCTGCACCATGCGCCTGGTGCACACTGTTGAGGCCAAGGAAGAGGCCTCTTGAGCATGGCGTGAGCTGCAGCACTCTGCGACGGAACCACAGGCAGAAGTGAGCGCATCACGCCGCATCAGCCGCAGCGGCAGGGGAAAACAAGCGCAGTGCTGCGCAGTGCATGAAATGAAGCTCGCATAAAATTAGCGCAGCAACGCATTCACGAACTGCGCGAAAAGCGCGCCCGTCTTGCAAGCGGCTCACAGGACGCAAGTAAGCTCTGAATTGTGCGCGCCTCAGTGTTTTACAAGCGCCTGCTCCATCCCCCTCAGCGCGTTTCCTCCACCACTTGAATGTGCATGCAGGCCGCGCTGACCAGAAGCCCTTGCTCAAAGCCGCTGACAACTCGACGGTACGTCATGCTGTCAAAGGTTTCAGCAGTAGAGCAGTATAAGCAGTAGGTAACTATTTGCGTTGTATGCACCGTCGGGCGGGCCCCCACCTTGCGCCCGTCAGGCCGCAAGGCCGGCTCGGTATGTTTTCAGTGCAATAGTGCATGCTGTGCGCCTGCATGCGCGCGCTGGGAATCGATGGAAAGACTTGGCCGTAGCAATTCGCGTCAGCAATCTGCCAGTTTTGGAGCCCGTCCCCATCCACATCCCAGTCGCGCCCGAAATCGCACAATACGCACTCTGCTGGTCTAAATCGCAAGGAGGGCGTCCATCTTGAAGGTGGACAACCGCACATAGGTTTGAATGGTCTTGCATGCAACCCTACTCGGCTGATGTCCCTTCCACGGTAGCCAAGCCGCTGCCCTCATTCTCCTCCTGCCTAGTGCACAACCACGTTTCGGGTGCACCCACCCTTGCTTTCAGCATGCATGCCTTGCGTATCTACTGGTCACCTTACCACTACAGCAAGCTGGTGGTATGCAAGGAGTCATGCATCGCTTACCTGAGGGTTTGGGAGGATTTAATCTGTTCGCTATTCCTTGGTTGCAGGGCGAATCGAAGAAAACGAAATGAGGGTGCTGTTGGGCCACTGAGCTATGGACCGTGACACCAGCCTCACCAGCCCCTGCACCGACGCCCCCAACTGCACCCCCGCAGTCACCACAGTTAGCGCTGGAGCAGCCGACCCAGCTTCCTCGTGCAGCACCACCAATCTGAGGCAGCTGACGGTGTGTGGTGCGGCTGTGGCGCACGGTCACTAGTTTGCCTGCTACCTGATGATGGCAGCGGCTACCGATTTTATGGACTGTTCTTATTAACTGGTTTATTAGCGGGTCACCTCAACTAGCGTGTATCCTTGGCAAGGTCTGATGGTAGGTGTGCTTTCCAATCACCTTTTGACTTTGCTACCCTAACGTATGATACGTAACGTGTATCCGAATGTATACTAACACCATTCATAGAATATTCATAGTGTGGGTTTCAACGGACGATAGCATCGGTGCTTGTACAA
>BDDA01000387.1:51456-83601 GCA_001662385.1 Chlamydomonas asymmetrica | reverse complement strand
GCCTATACATGGTCGCCAAGGGTTGTGAAGTGCGGGACAATGTGGCGACCTGAGTGTGTGTGGTGTGTGCGCGCGGCAGACGGCGGCCTGCCTGGTCATGGGTCATGGCGGCTAATGACCACCACTGGTGCAGGTGCTTTGAGATTGTATCTAGATTGTATCGCAAGCTTGCTTCCGTATGGCCGCTTCAGTGGAGACCTGACCAGCTTATGCATTTAAGCCTTGGCTGAGGTACTTGATCAACGAACGCCGCTAACCAAATACTGTTAGTGCTGCCCACTTGGCGGTGGTGGTGTACGTGCAAAGGGCAGTGCCCCGCCATCAAGCGCAGCTGTGCGGTGCATTGTGTTCTCTACTGACGGGGGGGGCGTGTAATTGACTGCACAGCAACGACCAGTGTTTGCAGGAGCGCGCGCGCCGGTCAGGCCAGCACTCGGCAGCACCAGCCGGCACAGCGCTTGTCGGGGCCGCCGCAGTTGCCACTGCCAACGCAAAAGCGCGCACCTCCACCATCGGTTTATGCAGCAACAACATGGACCAGCACTGTTTGTGGTGGCTGTCTTGATGGCCCAACTGTCCGCTGTTGTGGTCCTCTATGTTGCCCAAGCGATATTGCTGTTGTGGCGATTGCAAACTTGTGAAACGCCCTGTGCTTGCAACATCTGCTGGTGGGGCCCTTGCATTGGCAGCGGGCTGTAGCTAGTAGGGGCTGCTGCTGCTGCTGCTGCTGCTGCTGCTGCTGCGAGAGCGGCCGATGGTGCTGCACACGCTGGGAATCGGCATTGCGTTCCCCGCGGGCTGGGCAGGAAGGACGTAAGCCCATCCATGCGGGGTCCAACAAGCTGCTGGCTGTGCACTGGCTGCGCAGGCTTGTCGCTGCCATCGCAATGGTGTTGATGCGTACGGTGGTTTGCTGGGTTAGGCGGGTGGTCACCAGCCATGGCAGGCGCTACCTGCGTGGTCGGCCGAGTGCCTGCCGGGGTACACGGTAGGGAGTGGCAGCCGGCAGGCCTGTGCTCCCCACACCACGCACTGCCTGCTCACCCTTGCTGCCATGCCATAGCCTCCTGAAACACGCGCTTGCACCACTGCCGATGCCGGGCGACGTGTGTGCGGCCAGGGTCAGCAACACCGTCTGATTGTCCGCCATTACCAGCTGCAGCGCATCCACCATACAGCAACCCGCCAGCGTGTTCCCACCAGCGCACTACTCTGGCGGTCAACAGCAACACGCCACAGTAGTGCGACACCCAGACTGGGTTGCGTGCGGAACGCGCGACTTTGTAAGCATGGACCTTGCAGTCTGCCTTTGCTACTGCACATTTCCAATCTTGGCTGCAATTGCTCTCTGATCCATCCTCCCCGGATTTCCCCCATCGGCGCCTTGCTTCATACGCATGCCATGATGGTTGATGGTTCTGCAACGTCGCCTCCGACAAACCGATCCTGCCATGGTACATTTCGCACGTGCACTCACATCGTAAGCAGCAGCTTCTAGCGCAGGCCCGTTGCTCCTGTTCCCCGCTCCTTCCTGGTGACGCTGGCAGCATTTCACATTTGCCTTTCCACGCGCGCGCCTGCCCCGTTTGCCTCGCCCCAGCATCGACTTACAACATGTTCTCTTCACCTGTCCTGGCCCCGCACTACAGCTCGTGCGTTTGCGTTACTGCCCCCCTGCCGCTTGCTTGCGCGCTCTCAACGCCCCCACCTCCCCCCCGATGTTGCAGCACGTTTCACCATAGCATGCATGTACGCCTGGGCACAAATCACAAACAAAATACACACACACACCACCACCACCCACCCCACGCAACTCCATGTCCAAAAACTCCATCCATGACTGGCCTGATCGGCCAAGTGATGTAAACACTGCCCGCCAAAAGTAACGTGTCCTCGCCCTTCAAGGCCACAGCGGGCATTGTGTTGCAGTGCACCGTTTAAGGCGTGCCCCATACCAGTAGCTTTGTTCTTGTGGGGCATAAATCCCTGCTCAGGCAGAGCGATTGAGCGGAGCTGAGTTGGAACAGGGGGGTCTGTTGAGGGTCAGACGAAGGGCTCGCAGTACAGCCGCTGCGGTCTGAAATATTCGTGCTGCTGTTGTATGCATGCTTCCAGACCCTGTGGCATGCATGTATAAGCGTACAAGCTTGACTACGATGTGGGCAGCACAGCTTCACCTGCACCAGGCGATGTGGGAGGGCTCCATTTGTGGTGGGTGCAGAGCTGATGGGCACGCTGCGGCAAGCCTGAGACACACAGCACCTGCCCGGCGTTCAGGCCCACGACGTCATGTGCATGTGCCAGCAGATACAGGGTAGCGAAACTGGTTTTGTTGCACGTCGCGGGGCAGCGGCCGTGTCCAAGTCCCCCCCATTTGTTGGGCTTTTCTTCCTGACCCCTGCCAAGACAAGAGCAGTGCTCCGCCTGGGGTCGTGCATGCACACAGAAACCCTCCTTAATCTCAAGTGGCCACGCGCTGAACGGTGCAGCCTCCCTGAACTGTGCGCTTCACACGGAAACACGGAATACCACGCACATTGCCATGTCACGTTACTTTTGGCAGGCAGTGTAAGTCAATCAATTATGGTCGCTCACCACGCACACAGCTCCCAAGCACGCAGTCCTGGCATTCCCGGAAACAGGCGCTGTGTTGGCAAGCAGCTGATGATCGGTTCCCTCCCTGCCCTCCCTGCCCTCCCTGCCCCCGTTACTGCACATGTGCCATTGCGCTAGTAGCATACCATGGTGTCGGATGAACGCGCGTGGGTGCGTATGGTGCGTGGCACTCCATAAGGGCATTCAGGCGGTCGCGGATGGTGTACAAGCGGTATGGGGGGAGGTGCTTCCAAGGGTGTTTGCTCCGCTGGTGCTGTATCTCTTGCTGGCGGCGACCAGCGCTGATCTGCGCAAGAGCCATGCGTGCGTCCCCCTGGTTGTCCGCTTGTGCACTGCTGCAGAAAGCTGGGCTGCGACGGTGCCTTGTGCATGGTTGCAGGTGATGTGGTGTGCATCAGGCAAGCACGCGGCCCAACGTGGCCTTGCCTCAGCGTTCGCGGTTCGCCAGTTCGGCGCAGTTTGGTGCAATTGACCTTGTCACATGGCTGCTGTTGCTATGTGAGCTGACAGCCAACCAGGTGAAGCACTTGGGAAGCGTGTCTCAATGAAGGGCAACCCTTGAGTTGAGGACTGCGCCCAGCTGTGCAGCCTAGGCCAAGCTGCGTCCCTGGCTGACATGCATGCATGCATGCGAGCCTTGGCACAATCGCCGGTGTGCACCGGGGGTTATTGGGTCACTCCAGCAGGGCGCTGCAACTCGTGCATGCAGTAGCCCACGTACCTGCTAAGCCTTCTAGTATGCCATGCGCCACAAATCCACAATGAACAAAGAACGGAACCATGCACAAGGCACCATAGTCTAAGGCTCCACCATGCACATGGTGCACACTGAGAAGACCAAGGAAGAGGCCGCTTGAGCACAGCATGAGCTGCAGCAACCACACCACAGGCAGAAGGGAGTGCATCGCGCCGCATCAGCCGCGACGGCAGAGGAAAGCAAGCGCACTGCATGGGAATGAATGAAAGCACGAGTGGGCAGTCGCTATGTGTGTTCCGACTTTGCCCTGGCCGTTCTTGATTCAGTCCATCAACCGCTGCAAGCGATGCGAGCAATTCATGTGGGGTTCAAAACTGGGTTGCGTGGACCAAAACAATCAAACCTAAGGAAGAGTGCGCCAAAGTATGCACGGTTTGGTTGGGTGAGGTCTAACATGACGACTCCAGGCGTTGATCATGGTTTCGGTGGCGGATGGCGGCAGGAACGGTCATGGAGGGAGGCCCAAGGAATGCACTTGACTGAAGCAGGGACATGTCCTGCTGAAGGCGCATGTTGAGCCCGGACTTGGCGATGGCTGCCCAACAGATTCCAGATTGTATCGGCAGGAAGCACCTGGGCTGCTATTGACTGCTGCAGTGCATGGAGTTGCACTCAAGTACATAAATGCTGTTGAAATGTGTGGCATGTTTGTGCAGCTCCTCTTTGGGCTGCTGCTACACTTGCACGCATCTGCTTGCACACTCCACGTTGCTTGCAAGCAGATGTGAAGTGGGACCAGTGTGCAAAACGTTGTTTTGAACGTCTCAGATAGATAAATACATGCCAGTCTGCGGGGTCTTGCTCCAACAAGTGGCATTGAAAAGGGTGGTGCCGCGGTACGCACCTGAGACGGGCGCTACAAGTCTTGTCAGCACAATTTTTTTATGTGCAAGCACAGGCATGATGAATACTAAAATGTAAAGTGGACTGTATTTGCCCTCTTAAGTAAACCTTGGAGTATGACAGGTCACTGACTTTCGGCTCTGTCCGTCAGCTTGACGCTTCACCTCTGACGCCGTTCTGGTGTTGTCTTTCCAAAGCCAGGAACACGTTTTAGCAATTCACACTTCACCTGACGTAGTTAGGCCTACCAATTGCGTAAGCCTGCGGTCTGCAACGAAAAGGCCAGGCGCACCGCACTTCTGCCCCCGGGTGGGGGCAGTCACTGTCCAGCCCGTAAGCAGAACGCAGACATTATAAACAGACCGTAAAATGATGGACGAACCATCTACGATGAGCTTGGGGCGAGCTACAAGCCATGCAGAGGCCTCCACCAACCCGTTTCGCATCCCCGGCGATGAGGACATCTTCAAGTACAGGTCGGTCCACACACCTTTATGAGTCGTTACAAGTGCTTAAATGTTCCACAGTGTGCTCTTGTGGTGCAGGGTCACTATTCCGCTTGCACTGCCCACACCCACGTTCATCCTGTGCGTGTCCGTTGGTCTGTAACGAACGCTTGAACGTGCAGGGAGGAGGAGAAATTGCGAAAGCAGGAGCTCAAAGCAACAGCCGCCCAGCAGACAGTAGCAGAGAAGATGACATTTGCAGCGTCGATGCAAGCCACAGCGACGGACGATGCACGCAAGCTCTTGCGGGAGCTTCGGCCCCCTCCTGGGCCAAAGCCGGAGACAACTTTGGCAGCTGCCAGCGCAAACATGGATAGGCGGAAGGAAAAGGAGAACATGGCGGACTTCATTGCCAAGAAGCGTGAGATTTTCTTGCTGCAAATGAGCTTAGACACAAAGCGTGCGGAGATTAAGAAGCTAGAGGAGCGTGCTCGGCAGCGCGAAGAGGCACTCAAGAAGTCAGAACAAATGTTGGAAGAGGACGCCCTGCGCTTCGACGCGTTCTTGAAAGAGAATGACGAGAAAGTGCAGGAAGCGATTAAGCGCGCCGAGATGGAGGCCAAAGCCAAGCAGGACAAGCTGCTGGAAATCAAGCGGCTGAACACCGCTATTGCAGCGCTGAGGAGCGAAATGAACAAGTACGAGGAGCAGCTGGAGGACTGTCGCAAATACAAGGAGTTCCTCGACAGCATAACGCCCAGCGAGTGGTTTGAGCAGCAGGCAGCAAAGCTGCAGGTGAGCTTCATATGAAAGCTGTCGTAAGCGTTGACGGAGGCAGGGAGAACTGCGGGCAGGCAAGAGGCGGTTGTGTGGGCTTGCACATGCATGCACGCAACGGTTGTGCACGGCAGGGGAAAGGGGAAGAGGGGATGCACGCCCACCTGCTGTCGAAGCTGGCCTGCTGGTCGTATTTGCCATGCCTTTTGTATGAATCTGATGTGGGCACGGATACGTTGCACAGCGCGTGCACGCACAGCCTTCCTCGCAGAGTCGTCGTTTCAGAGCCGAACGAATGAAGTGCAGGCACGAATGGTGCTTGCCTTCATCACCACCGGTCTTTCACAACATCACAGAGTGTGGTGTATGGCACGAGCAACTGCACTACTGCATGCGCTTATGCTGCACATTTTCACACTTCACGTTCTCTCCGCCGCCGCCGCCGTGCCCAACCTCACACCCTTCCCTTTCCTCCCCCCTCCCCCCCCGGCCCCCTGCCCCCTTCAAACTGCAGCGGCGCAAGGACCGCATGCTGGCGGACTGGCAGGCGGAGTGTGACGCGCTGCGGCGGCGCAAGGAGGCTGCGCTGGGCGGCAAGGCTCAGGCGGAGGCAGACTACGCCAACGCACGTACGCAGCAGCAGGCGGAGCGCGCGGAGAAGGCCATCAAGGACTCCATCGCCTACCTCAAGGTGCGCAGCGAACAACGAACCAGGGAGGGAGGGAGGGAGGACGGGAGGGACGGAACAAGGACTGAGGATTAGTCAGGAAGCCGTTGGCCTGTGATGGGCGTTGTCGCTGGGGTCGAGGGCCACCTTGCACCTGATGTAGTGATGTGATACCTTGAGGTTTGTCAAACGGACAACAATGTGCGCAGCCGTGAGGGGCGAGGGGGATGAGCCCATAGAAATTGAGACCGACGTTTATATTGTGTATGCATAAATGATGTACAAATTGCATGAATTCCGGCCTGTCTGGGTGTGTGGGTGTTTCTTGGTCTGCTGCTGGAATGGGCATGTCGTGGCATGTTTGCCAGCGCAGCACGCTGCTCTGCTGAGCCGTGCACATCAGCTTGACCGCCACCATTCACCTGGGGACCCCAAGCACACAGCATGCCTGCCTCACCTGGGTAGCACAATGAACAACAGCAACAACACGGACTGGCACTCATATGTGCATGCGGCCCATGTGCATGCTGGCGTGTCATCCAACAGGATTTAGCAAAGGAGAAGGAGCCCCCACCCCCCAACCTGGACTTTGGGCTCAACCCAGATGAGGAGGAGATGTTCTTCCAGGTGATTGGCTGGAGGGTCGGGCCACACGTGAAAAAGGCCCATGCCAACGCTGTGATGCCTGTCATGCTGCCATGCACTACCAATACGCTAGGCGCATGCATCTGGCACGGTGCATCTGGTGACGATGGCCTTTGCCTGCGCGTTGCTCTGGCGCCTCGTTGCCATCGCATTGTGCTGACTATGCATGCGTGTATGGCTGCAACACCACCGCGTGGTCACCGCCCCACTACCCCTACAGGACCCTCAGCAGCTGCTGGCGGTGTACAAGCAGCTGGAGGAGTCAAACCTCTTCTACATCCAAAATGCTCAGGTGGGAATGAAGCAGCGCCGAAATGCCATTCGTGGCTGGCAGTGATAGCAGCAAAGCAGCATCAGCGCAATATGCAGACCGACGTCCCTGCACCACCAGTTGCCTGCTTGCAGCGCACATGGAGTCCACATGATGCCGGCCGGAGTATCTGGCCTCATGTGTGTGTGCACTGACTGTGTGCCCTCATCTGGTCTGTTCTAAACATCTTATCTGGCCTGGTGTGTGTGCACTGGCTGCGTGTGTGTGTGTGCACTATAGGAGACTGAGGAGGCGCTTGAGGAGCTACGCGCCAAGTACCGCGACACCAAGGCGCGCATGGACGCCGAGGTGGGCGGCCTGCAGGGCCAGGTGGGCGCGCTCAGCGGCTCCATCGACGCCGCGCGCGAGCGCAGCAAGCGGCTCAAGGACCGCACGATTGAGAACATGGGCGCGCTCACGCTGGCCATGGGCAGCCAGGCTGCGGGTGAGTCGTCAAGCGCGGGGGGAAAAGGGTGGGGCGGGGGCCGTCAAACGCACGGGGGGCAAGGACAGGGTGTCTGTGGTGCGCAGACTGGTTATCGTGTTGATTAATAGGGTGATGGCACTGGCGATGGTGTTAGTGCACTGCCTGCTACAGGCTAGCAGCACCACCGCCGATGCAGAGAGTCCTGGGCGTTCCGTCCGTGTCCTGGGCAGAACACACGCACGTATCGCTGCATGCTCTGGCGGTATGCTTTGAGGGCCGACAGAAAGGGTGGCTGAGTGTGGGCCACTGTGTGTGGGCCGTCAGAGCAACCGTGTTGGGACCAACCAGCGGCTCCTGCGTGATGGTCATATGCTGGTCGGTGGCTACGCGCTCATGCTGCTCAGCGCATTTCCCTTGCGCCCACGCATCACCGCTGCGCCTGACCCCTGGCGTGGCCGCCATCACCGCAGGCGCCGGCGCCGTGAGCCTGGACCAGCTTGGCGGGCGCGTGAAGGAGGTGTACGTCAAGTGCGGCTTTGACGCGGACGCGAGCGTGTCTACGCTGCAGATGCTGACGAACCTGGAGATGAAGCTGGAGGAGTACCTGGCCATGGCGGACTCCATACCCGCGGAGTTCATCGAGGGCCTGGAGAAGGGGCGGGAGAAGGAGCGGCGCAAGGTGAGAGGCAGCTGAGCGGCTGAGAGCGGCTTAGAGGGAGGGGTCAGGGGGCTGGTGCAGGGGTTCAGGTGTGCGGGGGGCTGATGGGGGAAATTCAGGGGTCATGCATGTCATCCCTTGAACTCAAAAGGCTTGAATTGATTCATGAAACCAACCGTGCTTAGTTGGTGGTGCGATGATCCCCGGGGGGGGGGGCACAGGAGAGAGAGCGGACTCCAGGATGGTGGTGCAAAGCGGAAACCTTGCATATAGCAACCATGCAAGTGCACATTGCGACCGCCCCTCAAAGCTCAGACACACTTCACCGCACACGAATGCACGCTAAAGATGAATAGATTGCACCATGCCGCCAGCGAGCCGAGCACCTCCCAAACTCACCCTCCTGCCCTCTGCTGTCTCCCTCCTCCCCCCTGCACTGCACCAGGTTGCGCGTGACGAGAAGCTCAGCCTGCAGCAGCGCGACCATGAGGCGCGCATGCACCGCGCGCTGGAGCGCGCCGCGGCGCCAGTGTACCGCAAGGCGGGCAAGCCGGTGATGTTCCGCAGCCAGCCGCCGCAGAAGAAGAAGGTGGTGGAGACGAACGACAAGAACGATGAGGAGGCGGAGCTGGCGGCGTACCTGGCGCAGGACATGTTCTGATGCGCTGCTTGCTGCTGAGTACTGGACCTGCTTTGCCCTGCTTTATTTGCAGTGCAGCCAAACGGGTGACTATGTCCGCGTACTCGCATCTGAGTCTCGGGCTTTAGTAAAGCGTATGGCCGGGTAGCCAAGTTGTTGGTGACCTGGCGATTGACCGTGCATGTAATGCCAGCACACAGACGGTACGGACAGACTCGTGGCCTTCCCGACAGCTGCGAATTGCCTTGACTCTCGGTGCACCATGTGACCATGTACGCCTGTGCGCTACCTGAACCCTGCAGCAGCACTACCGGTACTGCTGCCTCACTACCCTCACTGTCCACTGCACACCCCGAGGCTGCAACACCACAGCCGTGCCTCAGAGGGCTGCGCGTGTGTTGCTGCCAGCTGCCCGCCATGCACACAACCCCACCGCTGGGCTGGAGGGTAAGCATGCATGCGCTGCCAATGTGAGCGGCTGCAGCAACACTTGGTGCCCTGGGCTGGAGTGCTCGGCTGGGAGGCAACAATAATGGCAATCGCGAACTGATTACACGAAGAGCGAATCGCATGCGTAATGCGTTTCAGCATGTGATTGCACGCCATGATGATTGACACGTGGCGCAGTAACGCTTTGAGACAGCATGAACATACAGCAACGCAAGCAGGGCAGATTCGAAACACATGTCATGCGGTCATGGGTGATGACTGAAGCTGTGGTTCGACGCGCGGTCCACATACAGACCGGCATGCAAGGGGGGCGCATTCGTTGCAACTTGCAAGGTCAAGGTACAAAGTTAAGTTGAGCAATCCAAGCAACGTTAAAGCAGGGCAAGCTCACAGCGTGTCCAGGTTGTCACCTGGCCAGGCCTGACTGTGCCTGAACCAGGCCTGCATGCTCACTGTTGCGTAAGCACTCCCTTGGAGCTTGCAATTTGCCCAGCACGGCGCTCATCATATTCACAGGCCTTGCGAAGCGCTCGTGCAAAGGCCTTGAAGGTCGCCTCCACGATGTGGTGGCTGTTCCGCCCATCGAGCTGCCGTATGTGCAACGTGGTGCCCGAGGTGTTGGTGAAAGACTGGAAGAAGTGCTCCACGAGCTCTGTGTCAAAGGTGCCGATCCTCTGTGCTGGGATTTGCAAGTTGCAGCTGAGGTGCGGTCGCCCTGAAAGGTCCATCACGACGTGGGTGAGCGCCTCGTCCAGCGGCGCTGAAAACTCACCAAAGCGGTGGATGCCCTTCCTGTCCCCAAGCGCTTGTGACAACGCCGAGCCGAACGCAAGGGCAATGTCCTCTACGGTATGGTGGTCATCAATCCACGTGTCGCCTGTCGCCCGCACTGTCAGGTCGATGAGACCGTGCGAGGCAATTTGGTCCAGCATATGGTTCAGGAAGCCCACAGGCGTCTCCGCAACGCAAACGCCAGTGCCATCCAGGTTAATGGTCAGCTCAACCTGGGTCTCCTTGGTCTTGCGCTGGACGGTTGCTACACGAGGGGGCTTTCCAGTGTACGCGAGTGCAGGCACTGCAGTGGCAGCCGCGGCCCCGTGGCTGTTGGTTGTCGCATGCGCTTGGTTCATGACTGCTCTGACCACGAGGCCCTGTTGACGGGACGCCGCCGTTGCACGCCTGCTGCTGAACGAGACACGCGAGTGTTGAAGCATGGCTGGCAGCCAAAGAGGGACTTGGGAAGTGGTTCTTGTAGCTCAAGTTGCGGGATTCAAGCGCGCGTTTATAAGACTGGCAAGGCTGTGACTGTGAGTTACGTTGAGACCATTGAGCCCCGTTTGCACCACGACCCCACTGTACTGCAACATGACGATGTTCACGGCATGCATGACGCGGGCTTGCTAGCCGTGGGGAGCGTCAAGCACTGGTTCACATTACGTCACGTGCCATGCTAATTCGTGCTTGACAATTCCACAACGCTCGATGCAGAGGGAGCGTGCCGTCACATACTTCCAGGTGCAACGTCAACTCGCGACACCAAATCCAGGTACACACAATACGGTAAGGCAGTAAAGGCGCATCATCAATACCACGCATGGACTTGACAGCCTCACCACCTCTCAACAACATACCTCCCTGGCAAAAGAGGCAATACTTCCCTTGCATCTCACGCTCACACACAGTCGACCCCCACAACGATATGGAATGCGCCATGAATGGAATGAATCCTCTCACAAATGGCATGAATCATTCTGGTCCTCCCGATGTTTGATGACCAACTGACGCGCTCCAGCTGCGCTGGCGAACAGCACGCCAGTGCAGGTCGAGGCGGGCACAAGCAGCGTGCCATACAGTCGCGGGCAGCACGCGAAGCGCAAATCACAAGGGCGCACCCGCAGAGAGCGGCGCATGCAGAGGACGCGGTAGAAGCATGCTGAGGCTGCCCTCGCATCCAGTAGAAACAACAGCCGCTCATTGCAAACTCGCAACGAATGTTGGCCCTCACACAGCAGTGATAGACAGGGTCTGCGAGGCAGTGCTACAAGGAGGTAACCTGGCGGGCATGAGGGCGCAACGATTGTGCATACGGTAAACGAGCAGCAAAAGGCTACGTTACTCACCCTCGGAAGCTTTGCAGCAATGCGGAACGCTGGCAGGCGTGCTGAGGACGCACCATTCCGTGGGGCCGTCGGGAGCGACTAGCCGATTATGTGTCGCAAAAACATTCCACGCATCAGCGCAGTGGTGTGAATCACGTATCGTATATTCCTAGTTTCTGTGGGAGGCGAGGAGTGTGATGCATGGACAATTGTGATCACATGCGAGGGCTCTGGAGGGGCCGGATCTCGCCGCCCGCCTCCAGCATGCGTGGCGACAGCAGCGTGCGCAGGCTGCTGCTCGGCGGATCCGGCATGCCTGAGCTCACCATCGCCCCTCGTCGAGGTGACGCCAGCGCCCCGTGTCCGCCCATGGCCCCGTGACCGCCAGACGGCGCGGCAGATGCTGTCATAGGACGCGCACGCCGGGGGGAAGCCATGCCGAGGGAGGCGGATGTCGCAGACGACATCTGCATGGCCGCCGCCCCCCCATCGTCGTCATCCATGTTTGCATTTCGGAGGATGCCTCTGGGTGATGACGCGCTGCCCATGCGGCCGCCGTTGTATTGGTGAAGGCCGCTGCCATTGCTCTGGTGGTGATGGCCGTGGTGCACATTGAGCGGGGGCGGCACGCCGCCGCTGCGATCGTGCTGCGGGGAGTTGGACCGAGAGCCGTTGCCGCCGCCGCCGCCGCCGCTGCCGCCTTGAGGGGCTGCGGCATTCAGCTGCGACACGAACGGGCCTGTGGGCTGCTGCACACGAGGCGACGCGTTCCATGGCTGCGCGGACGGGTGCTGCTGTTGCGCCCCCTGGTGCTGGCCCCGCTGCTGGCTCTGCTGCTGCAGCTGTTGCGTCTGGGTCCGCCTGGGTGACAGCCCCGCGCGCACATCCCGTACATCCCGTACACCCCTGTCCATCTGGCCGCCTGCCGGGTTGCTAGCATGGGGTAGCGCGCTCTTCGGCCGAGCACGAGAGGGGGATGCCGATGGGGAGCGCATGCGGGGAGACGTCATGCCCATTGCCATGCCCACCTCGTTCGCATCCTGCATCATCATCATACCCGTCCCGCTGTTGCTCATGCTCATCGAGTTGGATCGGCTGGCGGCCATGAGGCGAGACGCGCCTCCCTCCCGGCCTCCCCCTCCCCCCATCATCATCATCATCGCCGTGACCCCCCTGGGGCTATTGGGGCTGCTCATCGACCCCCCACTCATGCTGACACCCCCCGCCATTGAGCGCCCGCGTGGCGAGTGCATCTCCCCTGGGTACATATTGCTGCTGCCCTCCCTCCGAAGGCCGGACATCCCGCTTCCGCCGCTCGCTCCCATCACGCCGCTGCCCTCACGCCGTATCATGGAGGCCGCCATGCTGGCGGACACGGATGCCGAGCGGTTGAGGAAGCGTGGCGAGAGCAACGCAGTGAGGTCCGGAGAGGATGCAGCGGAGGCTGCTGCGGCGGCGGCGGCGGCCGAGGCGGCCGCGGCGGCGTTGTTTGACGCGAGGGACACGCCCGCGAGGCCGAGGAAGCGAGGCGTGGTGGGGGGCGGCGCGCCGGGCGTGGTCCAGGGGGGCCACTTGAAGTGCGGCTTGACATGCGGCGGCGGCGCTGCGACCTGGCGTGCATGTTTGAGTGTGGCACACGCGCGACCATAGGCTTGCTCAGGAGACGGCACTGGGTGCAAACAATCCACGCTGTCCTTTGATGTGCAACACTGCTACAGCATATAGGCATGCCCTGCCAATTCACGCACCGCACACACTGCACCCCGACACGGCACGACCAGTCACCCAGAGCACCATTCGCCTACTACTCACATTATGATCAAATCACTATTCGTATGACTTGTGCCGGGTTGTGCCTGTTCGCGGCTTGCGCAGTCATACGCAGACCCCAGTGCAACATTTATAATCAACACCACACAAAGCCGATGCACCGCAAAACCTCGCTCACCTGTGCTGTGCAGAGCTGCGCCACCAGCTTGACCTGGTGCGAGGGGATCTTGACGTTGCCGTCCAGGATGACGCAGTGGATGCGCGAGGTGCGGTGCTGCAGCGCGCTGATCAGGTGGCCCGCCCCGCCCGTGCCCAAACTGTTGCCTGCGCACAGAACGCACCACAATAGCATGTGCAACCCCTACGCTCTCAGTACGGTACATCACGAAGGCCTGGACATACGCTGACGCATGCTTCTGGGCTTGTTGCAGTCCCTATCCTCACACCTCCACTATACGTCTATACCGCGCCACACCTGGCGCTGACATCAGTTTCACGGCAGGGCTCTTGTCCTATCAAAACAGCCACCAGACAGGCCATCGCACAGCCGACATCACGTCGTGCATCGTGGAGCTGCCCAGGTGGCAAAGGCAGCGCACGTCACAACTCATGATCCATCCCCCCCCCCGTACCTGACAGGTCGACCTTCTTGATGCGCGCGTTGGCGCCCAGCGACTGCCCCAGCGCCGCCATGCCGGAGCCGTCCACCAGGCCGCACACGCTGAGGTCCAGGGAGTGCATGCGCAGGCTGTTGAGCACTGCGCGCCCCACCGCCACCAGGCCGTCGTCGCCCAGGCGGTAGCGCATGGCGCCGCCCAGGGACAGCTCCTGGATGTTGGGGTGCTTGGACAGCGCCGCACCCAGGGACCTGCCGACAACAACGCAACACCCAGCCATTACATCTTCAACCAAACCATATGCCACACTACTGGCAGCAATCGTGGGCAGCATGCCACAAGAGTATTGGCTGCTCCTGGTATGCCACCGCCAGAATGCGGGATGTCCTGCCATATGCATGCCTAGTAAGCAGTAAATGCACAGGTACTCACTTGCCGATGCTGCCATCGATGAAGTTGTAGCGCAGGCTGACTTCACTCAGCCGCAAGTTACCGCCCAGCTGCAAGCCAAGAGGAGGAAGAACGCTGAATGTTCATAGTCATCACCACAACTCCACAACGATTTCCGGCTGGTTGCAATCACAGTTTGGAGGTTGGTTGAACATGTAAGAATTATGTGCAGGTAAGCTCGACGGCCCCGGCAACACGGCCAGGAGCAACGGCATTCAACTATTCAAGGGTGGCCGGCCGGGGGGCGCAGATGGAGGCAACACTTACCACCTGCACCGCCGCACCCATGCTGGCGAACTCGTCACAGCAGTTGTTCATGTGCAGGGCGTGCAGCGCAGGCTGCGTGGTGAGCGCCGGTGATAGGATCTGAGGTACATGCGGGGGAGGGGAAGGGGGCATTGCATGATCAACGCAGGGATTGTTGGTGAGCGGCAGCGGATGCGTGTGCGGATCCTGTGCGAAGGTCAGGCGCTCGATGCCATCAACGCGCACAGTCCTCATGCCCCGATATCATTGTCGCCAAAACGAGTCCGGAAAAAAGCACACAGCAGCCGCAGCAGTGCAGCACCCCTTCGCTTAATCCCTCCTCCCCCACCTCCCTCTCATTCACTCATTTCCGCCGCCCCAACTCTGCCGCTCTCTCCTCTCTCACCTGCATGGCTGCCTGGTTCAGCCTGTTGCTGTCCAGCACCAGCCGCTTGACACCGGGGCAGCACTCCAGCATGCGGCGGAAGCCGGCAGCGTTGCCATCGCACAGCCCCGTTAACGAGGCATCCAGGCTCTGCACACATCCCGCATGCGTCCGCCATCGAGACTGAGAACAATCCAGTGACCTTGCAGGCCATTAGGAGACAGGTTGGTGCACCGCATGCATGTAACGTAGACTCACGCACATAAAACGATACGCTCAAAATGTTACCGTATGTGTGGGGTTTGCTGCAATACAACGAGAGGCTCTCGAATGAGCAGCAGGTTGCGCTTTTCTATCCACAGCATGATTCTCATGCGTCAGCACACAGTGTGGGTGATCGCGGCCAGGGGCCCTGCAGTCGGCTCGATCCCCTGCCTGCAGTGTCCTATGATGTGTTCTATACCTGCAGGCTGGGCTGCATCGCCAACGACTCCCCCATGCCCTTGATGACCTTGTGCCACATCTCGAATGGGCGCCAGGTGGCGCGATCACACAGGCAGCCGCGCAGCTGGAGGTCCTGCAGGTGCAGCGCCACAGTGGTATGCAGCAGCAGCAGCAGCAGTGGTAAGATTATGTGTGACATGGTAGCGCAACACGTGCATGTTGGTGGCAGTGCCAATCAGGTGTTACCCAGCGTGACCGGCTTGAGGCTTAAGCTCAGGAACCAAGGCCACGGTGAGTTGAGGACTGATTGAATGTGCAGGCGGGCAGTCGATCGCATAAGCCTCGCCGTCCATGGACGTACTCCATGCTGTACAGGCGGGGTCGGCCCAACCGGATGGATCATGATGTATGGAATGTTTACATAAACAGGGCGTGCATGTTCATCGCGGCCAACCCTTGTAGCGGGACGTTGCGGGTTGCACATCCGGTGTCAACCAAGTGCACGTGCATGTCAGCGTGTGCCCGGCAAGTGCCAGGCCCGTCCTGCTCAGTCCCTCGCTTGCCTGCAGCGTGGCGGACACAGACAGCATGCAGCCCAGCGACAGCGCTGCGTCGTCCGGGAGGTCGTTCTGGCCCAGGTTGAGGTGGCGGACCTTGGCGCCCGCCGCCTTCATGTCCTGCAGGGCGGACGTGAAGCGCGCCTGGCCCTTGCGCTCGC
Source organism: Chlamydomonas asymmetrica (assembly GCA_001662385.1). Lineage (NCBI taxonomy): Eukaryota > Viridiplantae > Chlorophyta > Chlorophyceae > Chlamydomonadales > Chlamydomonadaceae > Chlamydomonas > Chlamydomonas asymmetrica. Next base: position 67,636 of record BDDA01000387.1, on the reverse strand, counting down.
CCTCACGCGCGCCTGGGGGGAGGCAAGGGGGGGCGGGGGGTAGGGATTAGTGGGTTAGGAGCGGGACGGTAAGAACACGTGTCAGCACCCAGAATGCAGCTTGCCGCACGTGCAATTCCAGCGGCTGCTGGCCACGCTCAGGCATGTTGCACGGCGCATGCCTCGCATCGTGCAGCTGACGCTGTCAGTCACCCTGACGACAGATTTTACACGAGTACATGCAATACATCGTAAAATCGTACAGGCAACACGGTATACAAACAATGCCTTTGCGCACGCGATGGTCACGTCGGCTCAGGCGGGGCGCTCACTTATGATGGCGTCAAAGCCCGAGATGAGCAGCGCACGCAGCGCGGCGTGCTGCAGCAGCCAGCGCAGCATCATGGCGGGCGTGTCGGGCACCACCTTGATGTGGGTCCCCGCCGGCAGCGCCGCAAGGTCGTTCCAGCGGCCCTGCTTGGTGGCCACGAGGTCCAGGATTGCGTCCTGCAGGCCCAGCACCACCTCGCTGGGCTGCAGCGCCGGGTGGTGCGCGGCGCCGTACGACGACGCCTGCGGGATGCACACAGCAGGCGCACACAGCAGGCACGTGTCGGTGTGTGCGAGCAGCAAACTGATGGGACGTTGCAGAGTATTGATAGAGCGCAACAGGCACGCCCTGAGATGCGAAGGTGTTGTGGCCATAGGGTCATACGGCAACTTGCAGTTTGCATCGCTAACCCATCCATCCACGGCCGGCCTGCAGGGCCACCGGACGTAACACCAATCAAACTACGCGCAAAGCGTGCACCTACCTGCGCTTGCGGGTTGATGATGCCGCTGACCACCTTGTGTATGAGGTCCAGGACCTTGTCGCTCACGCGCACGGCCTCCACCACCGCCGACACGTCCTGGCCCGCCAGCCCGCACGCCTCCAGGCTAAGCGTGCGCAGGCTGGGCAGGCGCTTCAGGCCCGAGGCCAGCGCGCCGATGCCCTCACTGTCATTGGCGGCAGCCATCACATTGCACAATGTTGATTGATATGACGCTGAGCTGGATGCTAGCTAGGCACACGCCTTCATCGGTAGGGCAGGGTGACGCAAGGCAGGGGTAAACACCAACAACTGCCTGGCGTGGTGGCAAAGCTGCAAGAGCCTTAGAACGTGTGCCATTCATAACGTATGTTGTAGCAGTGCAGTGAGCTCCTTGAGCCCGATAGTGCCCAAGGGTAGCAGCAGCCTGGATTCACTATGCACCTGGGCAGGATGTTGCCGCTGAGGTCCAGCGTGTGCAGATGCTGCAGGTGGTTGGCGCCGTATGCGGCCAACGCGAGGCTCAGCGCGATCGCGCCCTCCCCGCCGACCGCGTTGTGCTGCAGCTGGAGGCTCTGCGGTTGCGGTAGGTGAGGGGCGCCAGCAACACCGTCAACAGTGACAACAACTAGGCTCACGCTCATGGCGGGACATGTGGACCACAGCGCAAGGGGACCATCGTTGGGGCGCATATGCAGCGCATGTGCGGTTGACTCACTCATTGAAAGAGCACGACACCCCTCTGGCGTGTGAATTTATGCACATGCATGGACGGCTGCCAATTCCAAAATGGAATTGCAGGTGCAGGCACTGGCTGGCATACGCTCCCCAGCCTCATTTGTCGCTTTCCGACCCGGCTGTGCGAGTCGACGGCATCAGCAGCTGGTAGGCCGTGTCACTCCGACCCACGCACTTGCAGCGCCGTGGTTGATCGTATGAGCGTCATGAGGCGCTGCATGCCATCGTCCATGATGCCGGAATCCGCCAGCACCAGCTGGTGCGGCCCCGGCACCGCGCATCCGCCGGCGGCCAGCATGGCCTCGGTGGAGGCATCCGCCAGCGCAGCCATGAGGTCCAGCCCGCATGGGTTCTGGGAGGCATCCACCACATGCACCTTGCCTGCATGGCATCGTATGACGGGTTTGACGGAATTTTCTACTGCACGACACTCATGGCCCCCATCATGCAGGCCACAGGATTGTTACTGGACCGTTGACTTCTTGCACTACACCTGCGCATGCGTGCTGCGTGCAAGGGACGGGAATGCAAAGTGCGGCCGCAGCTCGACGCTATGATGCTTCCAACCCACTCAAACCTGCACCCAACTGTCTTTGCACTAGTGTTGGTACACGCAATGATGAAGTCTGTGTGTTCCAACACACCACGTACCAGGCAGCCTGGTTGGACGTGTGCCTGACCCGCACGCACCTGCGAAGATGGCGGGCGCCAGCACCGCCAGCGCCTTGCCTGACAGGCCGTTGCCAGACACGTTGATCTGGCGCAGCACTCCGCTCTTCTCCACCGTCTGAGCCAGCGCCTTGATCGTCTGCACGCCACACAACGGAGGCCACTCTTGTTTATTCGATAGCGCCAGCACACGTGCTATGGTGATGTTCTATGGGTTTGTGCGTGGTCGAATGAGACCCGATATCACTGTGATATGAGACCAACTGAATGGCAAAATGACATGCGAATGCTGACATGATGGACTCTAAGCCTACAAGTTGACCATAATGTGTGGTGTAAACCCGCACAGCTCTGTGCTACAGTGCATGGTCCTAAAGTCGCAGCCGGGCTCACCTGCTGCCCGATGCCTGATCGTGCCATGTTGAGGTCTGTGAGGTGGCCGGGGTAGCGGCCAAGGCACTGCATGAGGGAGGTGCCGCTCAGGTCGCCCACAGGGTTCTCTGCACAACAGGTTAAAACGAGTAAACGCAGCAGCGCGGTCGTCAGGCAGACAAGTCAGGGCAACTGCCATACAACCACACCCGGCATATCTAAAAACCTTTTCCAGTGACTGCCCGCAATGTTCAGAGTGGGTGACCATTGACCACCCTGACGGTCATAGGGTGCATGTGTTAAGTTGCTGCGACTTGGGTTTACTCGGGATGGTAAGCAGCGCACCTGCCAGGCTGAGTCGCTCCAACGTGGTAACAGTGCGCAGCAGTTTGACCAGCGTAGGAATCGCCTGTGTTAACGTCACCATCAGGGCAATTTCACTCCTCATTACGAAGCAGCCAGCCAGGCACGACATGCAGGGTGCCATGAGGAAAAGCAAAGCACACGACAATCACGAAGCAAGGATGTGAAAAGTAGTGCCCTTGAGGATCTTGATCTCACCTGATGATCCAGACCATTCTTGGATAGGTCCAGGGAGACCAGCGGGATGCCCAGGCACACCGCCTCCATCACAGCCGCCGCACCCCGCGAGCCCACCATGCAGCGCTGCATTGCATTAAACGCATATTGACAAGCCGCTGGTCTATGGATTGCGCTCATAACCACGTGGAGGTTTTGCTGCTGGCTTCCCCGGCAACCATTGCATTTCCCCATGCGGCTTGCCAGCCAGCTGGCATGTGTCCTCCACAAGACGTTGTGATTACGGACTGTGACCCATCACTCAAATTCATCTAGAGCAAAAACCAGCAAAGGACAGGGTGCTGACCAGCCCCCAGTACTCACACTCAGGTTCAGGGAGTGGATGTTGGGCCCGGATGCCGCTGCGGCGGTGCCCCCGCCTCCACCGGCGCCCGTGAGGGGTGCTGCGTCGCCTGAGGCGCGTGCCGCGTCGCGCTTCCACAAGCCGTACGCCTCTGTGAGGTACTTTGCCAGCGCGTGGCCCCCGCCCTCGCCCACCATGGCTGCAGCAGAGGCAGCAGCAGCAGCAGCAGCAGCAGCAAGCCGCCGCAGCAAGCATACGAGGATGGATGAAGAGGCGCATAGGTGTAAGCCCGGCACAGGCGCACGAATGCAGCTGAGAATTGGCTCAAGCCTTGCAAAACATTGGCGACACAACTTGGGATATTGACAGGTCCGTATGCAAGCATACCAAGATTGTAAGGTTGACGCATTTACGGTGTTCGGCAAGCACCATTCGAACCAGCTAGCATGTCAGCTTGGCATGACGTGTGCTTTCGATGGGACCACTTCCCCAGGCAGACCAGCGCTGCTGACCCAACTCAAGGCAACACGTACACCATGGCAGAGTCAGGAAGGCTTACTTGATTCCAGCACGTTGATGTTCAGCTCGCCATGCTTGGCCAGCACCTAATGGGGGTAGCGGCACACGGTGATCGGCACGAACAGCTGGGTTCAAAGCAGTGCGGCACAATCCTGTGAGGAGGTATTGCTGTGCGTCATTTCACGATACCACTCATGGTGCCAACGATGTGACGTCTCACCAAGCGTCACACATTACGCCGCAGCAGGTGAGATCAGCAACATTATATGCAATCGCCTGCAATCGCATGCGGTGTGTACGGGGCGCACCTGGTTGTCCAGTGCATCCGCCAGCGCCAGCCCTAGTGACAGGTCCGCGGGGCGCATCCAGGCCGGCATGCAGCTGAGGTTGTTCCAGTTCTGCATGACCTGCTTGAGCGAGCTCTCCTCAGAGGGGCTCAGCTGCAGCTTGAAGACCCACACGTTGGAGTCATCCACCAGGAACAGGCGGCGCATGTCGCTCACGTTGTTCACGCCTGCGCATCACGGGGCATCACCGGGCACGCACGCATGAGTATCAACATGTTCTAGTATGGGTACGCTTTCTGGTATTCCTTATGGAGTTATGGTGTTATGGCACATGCCAGGTGGTACAACGCAGTTGGTAATGCAGGTTTAGGTCAGGCCTGCTTGGCTTTTGCGTGTGTGCAGTATGCACGGGTTTGCGTGTGAGAGCCGCTTGAGCATGCGCCAACTGGCGTACACAGCGCAACTCTACATGTGTGGCGAGTATGCAGCACGCCTGCCGCACCGTCCTGCATCTTGCCTGAAGTCCGTGTGTGCGTGGGTCACAGCGCAGTCTGCCCTGTCCTGCATGCGGCCAGGCATCTGTACGGCCCTTTATGCCTTCGCAGATGCTTGGGCCGCTACGCCTTACACGCACCTGCGCCGCCGTACTGCTTGGCCAGCGTGAGTAGCTCGAAGGCCCTCCCTAGACCAGCCAGGCCCAACAGATCCCGGACCTGCATGCAACAGGGCAGCACGGAATGTGGTTCAGATGCTCTCGCTTGCATGCAAGCTGCATGCAAGTGTGCTATTGACACACGGTATGCGCACCTGTCAGCACAGGACAGTGGCGGTTGAAGAATGCAGCGAAACCCACTCCATGTGCCTCTGCAAGCATGCTTCTGTATAAACGCATTTTGCAAGCATGCTTCAGCAGTTGCGATGCGGCGGAAGCGCTTACAGCAGGGCGGGTTTGCGCGCGGGCAACAGTTCACACTCTGTACCTGCTGCAAGTCAAAGTCCTTGGCCTTGCGTCCCAGCCGGCTGAGCACTTTGGTCATGAATATGTTGTGAAGGTCTGGTCAAAGGGTCAAGACACCCAGAACCAGCAGCGGGCAGGTAGCGTTTGAGAACGGCGCGGATCGATGCATGGTGCTGTGTGTCCTGGCAGAGCTGACAGGGAGTGTTAGTGGTATTCCCAGAGCTGCTTGTGAGCATCAGCAGAATCATGAGAGTGTCGGCCGACCTGCCCGTGCTGCCAGTTCTGGCGCAGCAGGTGCGTCTGCAATGCAATCTGCTGCCCGGATGCAAGCACTTGCAGGGTTTGCAACCAGCAGGCACTAAACGTGGCTGTGCTCTCACCTTTCTCTATGAACTGCTGCAAGGGTTTGCACGAGTGCGTCAGATACGACTTCTCAAACTCGCTCAGGGCTGACCCCGATTTGCCAACGTGGCTGCCAGGAGGGTCGTAAAACGGCATGGTGCCAGCCAAGTCCTTATGCTGGATGGGGATGATTCGTCGCTTCCACTTCATGGCCCATTTGACCTGCAGCAGGCGGTGCAAGAGCATTGTGTGGAACGGTGGGCGCACGGAAAGTCGTTCTCAAGCAAACAGTCAAGATAGCCCTGCAAACTTAAGCGTGCGAAGTGCTGCAATAATATGTATGCTTTTCCTTGTGCATGTGGTCAGTGGGTGCATCGCAAACCGCATCCACGCAAACCACCATGAAGACACATGTTCACCAGACCTAAGCCAGCTCACCAACATTGTACTGCGACACACGTTGCTGGTAGCCTCTGTGCTCCAGTTGACCATTAATGCATATCGTGAAGGTAGGGCGCAAAACGCATTCACATTACAACACAGTGCTCACCTCTTTGTGGCTCCTCGACTGTGAGTTGTGCAGGGCAAGCGCATACTCCTTGGTAACCAGAAGCACCACAAACTCGCATTTTGCAATTGTGTACTCCACCGCGTCGATGTAGGATGAGTCGCCCATGTCGCTCTGCGTGTACGAGACGCCTGCATCATCAAACTCCACCAGCATTTTCTGCAGCCACTCCTGAGTGTTGACCGACCACTTGTGGCTTATGTACACTTTCCCTGGGTCTGGGTCCATACAGTCATCTTCTCCCTCGTGCACGCTGCCTTCAGGCGCAAGCGGGTCAACAACACCTTGCTGCTGCTTCGCTGCTGCCGGGGGCTCTGCTGTCCGTGGTGCTGCACTCTTAGGAGGCTCTGCTAGAGGGTCCACAGGCTCCTTAAATTTTCCACCGGGTCGTGGGGACTTGACCGTGCTGACATCCGAAGTGTTGACAGCGACTACCGCGTTCTTAATTGCTGTGGGCAACGGTGGAGTAACCAGCGGCCCATTGTCCAACAGCAAAGTGTTTCGGTGCCCTGACCTCAGGTGGAACATAGACTTTCCACCGTGGCCATCCAGTGGGTCATCCCGCGACGACATGCTGCTTGCTGAGCCGCAGTTGCACGGCAGCAAGCAGTGCGCCTAAGACGTGGTCCAAAGGCGCAACGTGCTCCAGAAACGAACTCCTACATCTGCTCTCATGTGTGCTACGGGGCCTGCAGCGCCCCACCTGACTCAGACCTAACCGGTTGCACGAATGTGAAAGCAAGGGATACAGTACTGGAAACAAAATGTTACAAGCAATAATATGCAGCAGAATAAGCCCTTGCCAGGCAGCAGTCACATGGGTGTATTATGCACTGCTGGAAGTGCTGTGCACTCGAAAGAGGCTTGAAGGATTGATTCGTACTGCATAGGATTTGAACCAGCGTACGAAGCAGCGCACGTCAATCTGCCCACGCATTGAAGCAGCAGCACTAGGCGCATTGCGACATGTAAGGGCGCACCCTGCAGCAAATGCCACGGCAGCGTCGAATTGAGGGCTTCAGCCTCCGCTCCAGCCCAAGACCACAACCCTTCAGAGTTCAGGGGTTCCCTTCAGGTTGCAAACGGTCTAGGCAGTCACCGGCTGGGAAGAGCACTGAGCCCGAGGGTGAGCTTAATGTAATACAGAGAATGATAAAGACATTGCGTTGATTTTTCCTGGCGGCCGTGCCCACGTGAGCACCAGCAGCGTCAGCACACACGCTCCAACCGCGACCGACCTCTGCGTGCCTATGATGAGCCTTGAAACATAATGTACAAACAATCTTGGGGTAAACATAATTGGATGTGATGGGGACCCTAAGAATGCTATCGACCCACACATCCGCATCAGCCTTAGCACCACGACAGTATCCTGCACATCCTGCCGCACGCCTAACCCTGCCTGCCGCCGCGCATGCATTTGCCCTGTGGCGCATGCAGCGTGAGACTCGAGCACCTGCATGCTCACACCTAAGCATCAAGCGCCGGGGCAAGGCAACTTGCATGCAAACGCTCACTCAAGGAGGATGATGCCACAAGCCACACGCAGGGCGTGCCGCAGTGACCGCAGGGTGCAAGCAGTCCTCGATTGCCAGCCCCAATCCACTGCCTTCATAGTTCATACGTGGCCCCACATGGCCCCGCATGGCCCCACGCGTGGCCCCAACCATGCCGGCAGTGGGTCATCGCACGAGGACGGCACCGTCCGCGCTGCCGTAGTACTTCTTGAACGTCTCCTCCGCAAATTCGCCAAAGTTCTGGCCGGGATGCCATTGCCCGATCGCTACATCCTCCGGCGAGACACCTGCGGTGCATACAGGCATACACAGCGGTATAGTTGGGCACGCGCAGCAGTGCCAGTAAGGTGTCAGAGTGATGGTGGGTGCGACAAGCGCACAGGGTCTTGCGGGTGGATGTGGCTCCGGAACCCGGAACCCCTCAACGCTGCAGTGCGCAAGTAATGGAAGCAAGCAGCGCACCTGCAGGGCAGTCCATGCGCTCCTCCACGTTGGGCTGCATGAACACCGCGAAGGTGTTGCGACTGATGCCCGCGGCCGCCGGCCCGCGCGCGGCGCGCACATAGTGCGGCGTCGCCCTCAGCAGCCCGCCCGAGTGGATCTGAAGCGCCTCGCCCACCTGCGCTTGCATGCATGAGGCGCGCACCAAACAACCATGCTTTTCTGCTCAGGTTTCAACGATGAAGCCGATAATTGCATGTGGTCCGATGAATGCACCATATGTCCGTATGCCCATATGGAATCACGGCTGCAGCGTGCGGCAAGCGCTCCGCCCTGCTACCTGGAATGCGATGCAGTCGGCCGGGATGGCTGCCTTCACGATGCGCCCGTGCCGGTCCTTGATGTACAGCCCGCTGGCGGGGTCGGGGTTGGCCACCTCGGACCCGCCCTGCATGTACATCGCTGACGTCAGGCCTGCGCCACACACCACACACCACACACGATTTGAGGTGCAGTCATCACTGCCTGAACGCATGGCTCCCCGGAATCCGAATGCTACATATCGGGGATACGCCACACAGCCCACACATGATATGGTAGGGCCATACATAACGTATGAGGGACGAGTGGTTGTGTCGCAGCCCTAAAAGACCGGATGTTGTTATTCTGGCCTTGTCTGTTATTGAAGGTTGCACGCTTGGGTCGTCGCAGAACTCGGCTGCCCGGTAACCGAAGGAGCCAGCAGTGGGGGCATGGCAACCGCACAACACTATGCCGAGCTTCCTGTGTCATAGCTCAAGGCGCATGAAAGGTGGGGGTACGATGTGATGCGGTCGCAGCATGAGCATGCCAGTAGCACAGGTTGTGTGTACCGCACCTGTGAGCGAACCGTGATCGTAGTGCCACCCACACCATGACTGTTCATGATCATCTCCACCGTCGTCATTGCAAGCTGGGGTCGACTCAGAGCTGGTCGAGCCAGTGGCAAAGTAGTGCAACAGCCTGGCCTTGGGGTTAGTGCTGCGCTGCAGTACATCATACACCTGCCCAGACCTTGCACCCGCAAGCTTGGAGCTCACATACCTGCAAACACAAAGACATACGTGGCTCCTGTGAAGCACGCTTTGTAAATCCATTGGAGCGCAGAAACGTTGTCACAGCCTAACATATTTGAACTGCTTCAATCACGAAACCACACGCTGACAGACCTGTCACAGTGCTGCAGCACGAGCAGCCCCACATCTATGATAGCCCGGCCAAGGCACTTGAAAGCGTGCTCGAGCTCAGGCAGATGTGCCGTAGGCCATAGGTTGGGCCTGAAGTAAGAAGGAAACGCAGTCACGTGCTCGCTGCATGTCGAAGGCTGCTGGTCGTGAAGAGGGTTTGCATAGTAGGAGCCTTTGTGGGTGTCCCGTGAGCCGTCTTGCATAGCCTCCTTGCCATGGCTCCAACCCTGGTTGTAAGACGAGGTGGGGTCCTCATAAAGCTGCTTCACATCGTCCTCGAGACCCTGTCACATACAGGTGTAGCAAACCTCCATGAGCCACCACAACCCCGATAGTGTGCCCAGGCACACCAAAGATCGGTTGCAGGACTGAAAAGTAGAGTTGAAAGGTCTGCGCAGTGCTTGCCAACCACATTGTGTTACTTACTGCGAACTTGGCTGCAAGCGGCAAAAGCGCCGCGCGGAGCGCAGGGAAGCCCTGCACGCCCCTGACGAGGATTATGCCCAGCCCCTCAAAGCCGAATGCCTGCAGCAGAGGTACCAGGAAAACCTCGCAGCTTCAGCTTGAGCCAGGCTTTGGAGTTTAGACCGTGCCTATGGTTGAAACGCAGAGTCACTTCAGCTTGTTTGCTCACCTGCTCTAGCTGCTCAGAGAGGTTTGCACCACTGGTCAGGTCATTGTATGACACTTCCACAACACGTGGCGCCATATCCTGTCCGAGGACGCTGCTTGTGGCAACCACAGCTGCGCTTTTGCATGCGGGCGTCTCGTGTGCTGACATTGGGGCGACAAGGCCTGTGGCGGCCATCACTGACATAGCCAGAGTGCAGAGAAAGACTTAGAGACTGTGAGGTGTGCTCTGGTGTGCGCTCTTTCTTGTCGCTTTGCACCTGGGCAATCTGCTGTGCTATGAGTCAGGTGAGGGAAGAAGTTGCGCAGGCAGCTCTGCAGGCAGCTGCAACTTGTGATATCGCCTGCTTGTAGCAATGTTTGTCTACGATACACTGAAGAGACCTGTATGCCAGTTACGCCTGCTCGTGCAGGAACGTAAATGCACTTTCGAATTTGAGACAGTCAGGGGTCGCCCCTGCTCGCATCGTGCCCCACCTTGCAAGCACTGGTGCAATGGCTCATCAGTGGTGGTACACATACTTGCTGTTCACCAGCTGCTGCTTGTATCGACCTCTGTCTGCCACGATGTTTGGGCACGCACCTACATGCTTGTCACACCAGTAATAACAATACTGCGCCCTGCCTTCTACGTCAATATGCGCACAGTATAGCACACAGATAGCTCTCCACACGGCAATGCAACAGCAGGAGAGCGAGGCAGCAGGCACGCCTGGATGGACAGTCCTGAACAGCAACCTGCCAGCAGCGCTGGTGCGCGCAGACTCGCCACGATTCAGCGCCAACTCACCTGGGCGCCAGAGCCTGGTTATAACGGGCGCAGATATTGCTGTACATGCAGTCGCTTTTGAGCCCGCCTTTGACGCGCAGGCGCCCGCGCAGGAAGGGCCGCTGGCGTACTACCCCAGCTTCTCGGTCGTTGACCCCAAAGCAAAGTGGTCGCGCATAAAGGACTGGGCCTCGTTTGACAGTGTGCACGCGTCGCAGCGGCCTGCGCATCAGAGCTCCGACATCCATGCGGAGACTGACGTCACTGCCAGCATAGACTCTACGCTGCTCGACCTTGAGTTGGAGCGTGCGAGGGCAAGCATGCAGAAGGTTTCAAACCTGCCTCACCCACAGCAGGCACATCAAGCCCAGCACTCACTCCAGGACGTGCTGGGCACGTCGCAGCCTCAAGGCGTCCTGGGCCTGACGCGGCAGCTGCAGCAGCAGCAGCAGCAGCGGGCAGATATGCCAGGTGCAGCGCACACACCCCTTGACTCCCAGCCCCAGCAGGCACAACAGCCGCAGCAAGGCCCGCCGCAGGCTGCCTATGACGCCGCGGACGTGGCCTCGTCGGCGGCAGCAGCTGCAGCAGCGCAGGCCAGCAGGGTGCGGACGACGATCGGCGCGCTGGCGCTCGGCCCGTTGCCGTCCACCGCCGCGCTGAGAGCTGACGTGTACCAGCCGGGGGTGCATGCCATGGCCGAGACCGCCGCCATATTCAACCCGCACCTGCCCTCCGCGCTCAACGCGCGGCTGAACGCCAGCTACGCGGTCAACCTGTCGGCGTCATATGCGGTGGAGGTGAGGCGGGTGTGGCGGGAGGCTGAGGTACTTCCGCTCGCGTTCCCAAAGACACGATACCATTGACCCTACTGAGTCTCCGCTGAAGAGGTTAGATATGGGCTGCAGGTGTCATACACGCCCCGTGGCGTGCTGCAGCAACATGCACACATCTGCCCGAGTGGGGTCCGTCCTGACACGCGCTCCGCGTCCAAGTACAGACCAAATGCAGGTGCACATAGTGAGCCTTGTCCTCCGCCGCCCCCTTCCTTGCAGTTGCAGCAGGATTGAGGCAGGCTCTGCACACGCCCGCAAGTGAGTCGCTGTGCTTCACTTCATCACTTGCCTGCGCTGTGCTGCTGCGGGGTCCCCCCGCGTGTGTGCAGAAGGCCGCCACGGACGCGCGTGTGCGGGCGCTGGAGGAGCAGCTGTCAGGCGCCGACAAGCGCCACGCGGCGGAGCTGGACACGGCGCAGGCCCGCGCGGCGGCGCTGGAGTCTGCGCTCTCTCAGGAGCGGGCGCTGACCGGCAGAGCGCAGCAGGCGCTGCAGGCAAGCACGCGTCACCCGCCATCCTTTACTCGACTCCACCTTCCGCATACACCGCCTTAACTTAATCTAACCTGACCTGATGATGAATGCTTGACCTGACCGGGTGCATGTGTGAATTGACCCTAACAAGAGCTGGGAGTGCCAGCAAGTACACATGCAGCAACATGTCTGCTGAGTTGCAGCGCACCTCCCAATATGGGCGTGCATCACGCTGTGCATGCGTGGCGGGCCTACAGGGGGGATAAACACGCACGGCGTGGCTGTCGATGGGCACGCTGCATGCACTCATGCTTGCCTGTTTAGGCTTTGTATGCGCTTCCTGGCCGAACAAGCCCGCTGCAATCTACTACGCTCCAATCTACACGCCTGCATCGTGTCATCATCGCACTTGAAGATAGCATGGAATCCCTTGCGTAGTTTTCTGTTGCTCAGACAGTACCATATGGCAACTGGCATGTGGCTGTCTGGTATAGTGGTATGTGTTAATGTGTGTGCAGGAGGAGTTGGTGCGAGTCAAGGCGGCCGCAGATGCGGAGGCCACCGCCCGCGCTGCCGAGGCAGAGGCCCGCGAGGCTGCGGACACAGCAAAGAAGGTGCGCCGTGCTTGCATGCCTGTGCAGTGGCTCGCTGCCCTTGCCGACCTCCCTGACTTGGCTTATGTACTCATGTGCATGGTTAACACCCCACGGCAATACGGTGTTGGCTGAGTGGAGGCATGATGTTGATGCGTCGCGTCCTTGCACCATTGTGTGTGTGCGGGGCGCAGGCGCTGGAGGCTGAGCGCCGGCGCGGCTCCGAGGCGCTGCGTCAGGCCACCGACGCCGCCAAGGAGCTAAACGCCAAGGCGGCAGCCGCCGAGACCAAGGCAGCGGGCCTGGAGCGCAGCCTGCACGACGAGCGGGTGGGTTCCGGCATGCATACACTTGCACTGCGGAATGGACTACTGGTGTCTGAATGTACTGCTGCCGAATCCTATGCCAACATACTCCCGCGTTTGTGGGGCAGCATGGCGCACACACCCGTGCGTAGCGTGCATACCCTGGGTGTTGGATGCTGAAAATGCATGCCAGGATCGCATGCAGTACTCTCATGTCACGCATGCCGGTGCACGGTCCTGGGCGTGCAGGAGGCCAAGTCGCGGCTGCAGCGCCAGCTGCGTGAGGCGCACAAGTCTGAGGCGGGGCTGATGGAGCGGCTGCAGGGCTCAGAGGCGGCGCGCAGGGCGCAGGAGGAGCGGCTGGAGGAGGCAGGGGGGCAGGTGAGCACCACATGCCGGCACCACATGCTGGCACCACGTGGTGCCTGGCACATGCTGGCACACACACAACAGATCAGCTCAGTCACGTCGCCATCGTCAGGTGCAGTTTCTACCCTCATACGCGTGCACACTGCACGGTCCCACGGAAAGCACATTGCATGGCCCCACGGGAGCCAAATAACTGTACACACACAACAGAGCGCATACGCATTACCGGCATCACTGGCGGGAACTGAATGTACCTGTGTCTCCAAATCAACCTGGCTCGCCCCTGTCTTTGTGTTGTCCGTGGTTCGTCCGTGGTTCCAGGATTGATCCAGACACAGTTGACTGCTGCTGGCTGATGGGTGATGGTTGGCACGGGTGCAGGTGTCTGCCATGCGCAGCGAGCTGCAGCTTCTGAGGGCGCGACTGGCGGCACGTGATGAGGAGCTGGTGAAGCAAGTGCAGGTGGGATGGTGGTGGTGGTGGTGTGTGTGTGTGTGGAACGGGCGTGGCAGGTGCAAGCGTCAAGCTGTGACATTAACGAGCTGCACGAATGCCCAACAGACTGCAGTGCATGTACGTTGTTGCAGCATGTATGTTGCATATCACAGCATATGGAGCATGAGGTTCCATTGCACCCTACAAGAAGCCTTTGCATGCGGCATTCATTTGTGAAGTTAATGACTATTGATTTGGTACGGCCGGTCGGCAAGGCGCAGCATTACGATCGCGTAGCGCACAGCACCAAGTGTGGCATGCAGCCTGCATGGAGTCTCTTAGATCAGACCTGTCATAATCATGCAAAAGCTATTTTCCGTTTGCTGCACAGGACCTGGAGCAGAACCAGCTGCAGGTGTTGCGGGGGGAGCTCAGCGCGTGGCAGGAGCGTCATGCTGGAGTGCAGGAGGCGTACGGGCAGCTGCGGGGGGCGCTGGCCAGCATCCACCAGAGCCTCAGCCCACAGGTGTGGAGCAGTAGGCTGTGGAAGGATGACGTGTGGGGAGGGGGCATATGTTTACATGCGCTGCTCTCTGCCTCTGTATCGCATATGCTTGCACGGGGACGTGCTGGGGCATGTAAACAGCCTGCTTATATCTCCCGGTGACCCGTTTCACACTTTTTGGGGCTTGCGTGCCAGGGTGTTGGCGTGTGTGATGGTGCAATCGTGTTTGCAGCACCAGCTTGCAGCAGAGAACGTGGGGGCAGCATGCATTGGTTTTGGCAACTTGCAACCATCGGGAGTGCACGATGCCGGAGCTGTTGACGGCTACATCACCGCTGCCCATGTAGTCACGGCCATGCGTCGCATGCGTTGTGGGGCAGGTCGCGGATGCATTACGTACCGCTATTTACAGATGCTCTGATTGATGATACATTGATACATGGTCGCAGGCGCTGGCAGCTGCCTTCAGCTACAGTGAGTCATACCTGTCAGGCTTCACCGCCCCGCCTCCCGCGTATGCGGCGCTGCATGACCGCCTGCTGAGTCAGCGGGGGACGCTGGCAAGTGAGGACACCGCAGCGGTGGTGGCGCGCGTCAAGGAGCTCATGTCACAGGTAGGAAGCTGAATGACGGGGCAGGTTTTCGCTGGGAAGCTTGGAAGTGTGCTGGTTGGGATGTGTGTTGCGATGTGATGGGTTGGCGCTGTTATTGCCTCCTCCGCCTCTGCCCTAGCCCGCCCTTGCCCAGCCGAGCAGCTTGTGTTTGCTGGATGTGGTGTTGGCTGGGGGGTGTGTTATGCTGTGATGTGATGTGCACGTCATGACTTTGAGCAGCTGGGAAAGGCGCTGATCCACCACACGCATGCACACCTCGTTCACGTCTTGCCACATCGCCAGCCAGATGACTGGCTCTGAAGGAGGTCGGCGGCCTGCCTGGCCCAAGCCGTTGCAGCCGGACTGCCCCGAGCTTGGCAATTGGCAAAAAACATGTGTGTACATGACGCATCATGCAAGTAAAGCAACACCCCCGGGGCATTCGGCCAACATGGTCCAGGGCATGCTCTTGGTGTGCCACAACACAGCACTACACAAAACACGACATACCATAATGTGGCGCCTGCCTGCGCGCGCGCCTGTGTGCCTGTGTGCAGGTGCGCTCGCTGTACCTGGCGTCTGAGAAGCGTGAGGTGGCGCAGGCCTCAGAGGCGGAGCACACCGCGAGCCAGGCTAGGGCGCGACAACAGGTGGGTGCGTGCCGCCAGGGTCGAGGCGCGTACGCGTAAGCGCTGTCGACATATGGGAGCTCAATGGGAATTCCGTTGAGCTCCCATATGTCATCAGCCGGATGCCAACCGGATGCGTATGTGTCTCAGTGCACTGCAAAGTGAACGTACCCGACGTGTATCCACACTCCAATGAGGTGCAGGACCATTTTGGGCCGCCGCTCTCAGCAGAACGAATTTACCCGCTGTGTTGAGGCCCAGCCCACGTCGCCACCAGTGCATGCAGCGTGTTGCTGCGCATGACGTCACAGTAGCGTGAATGCTGCTGCTCCACCTTTGTCAGTTTCTGTGTGCAAACTGCGTGCACATGTGAATGCGGCCATGTGCATGTGTGTCACGTCACTCATGTGGGAGGGATACGCATGGGACGCATGGCTCAACAGGCAACAACGGCCACAGGTCCCCTGTGCATGCGTGTGCGGGTGTGTGCGTGCATGCGTGTTAGAGCAATTTGTTCCCGTGGGCAACGAAGTGTGCTTCGTGTGGGGTCGTGAGGATGAGCGTGCGTGTGCGCGCGTGCGTGCGTGTGCGCGTTCACATGTACAGGAGTTGGAGGGGCGGCTGGCCTCCAGCACCGCCGCGCTGCGCACCGCCGCTCAGCGCGTTGATGAGCTGATGCAGGAGCTGGAGGCAGCGCGATCACGCGGCAACGAGCTGGAGCAAGCACGCAAG
>BDDA01000387.1:7474-50522 GCA_001662385.1 Chlamydomonas asymmetrica | reverse complement strand
ACTGTAGTGATATACATTCTACTGCTCATGCTGCACCGGGGGGGGGCGGGGGGAGGGGAACAGCAGCTCCAGGAGCATTGACACCCGCTGGAGTGAATGCAGCAGGGGCTGGCAGTGGCGAGAAAGGTTGAGGGCTGCATTGACATCCCGTCCGGTGCCCTGACAGTCCGTTAGGGGCTGGGTTGGTTGCGTTGCGTGCGCTGTGCAACATGTCACTGCCATGTACCATAGTGCGTGCGCACATACAGGCTGGCAGGTGTGAACGCTGACACCTTTTGCCTCACCTGGGTGGTGGGCTGATTCCTGCCATGCAGGCCGCCAGGTCAGCATGCGCCTCCCTGGAGTCCCAGCTGCATGAGCTGCATGCGGAGGCGTCTCGCCTGCAGGGCCAGGCCGATGCCGGCGAGGCGAGGCGTCATGAGCTGGAGGCCTGCAGGGAGCAGGTGAGGGTACGGGTGGTGGCCTGCGTGCTGCTGGCAACCGTGTGTGCCCAACTGCCCTTGCACCCCAGGTGCATGGGCACTAACCTGTACATGCGAACATGTATTGCGTTGAAAATGCATTGCTGGAATGCGCGGGACCACACGGCCACCATTTGGTAAGCGATCGCCTGTTGCACAGAATGCCACATGTGTCAGGTATGAGTGCCGCGGTGTGAATGGTGGCATTAATGGTGTGGTGGGGTTCATGGTGCTGCGCAGGTGGGTGCGCTGCAGTCGGAGGTGCGGCAGCTGCAGGAGCTCGCGCAGCGCACGCAGGAGCTCGCTCAGGTGGGTGCACCAACCCAGGCAGCACATGTGGGACCGTGACATGCTCAGATGCATTTGCATGCGCCAAGGTAATGTGCCCAGAAGGCAAGGCAGCCTCCATTGTGCCATCCCATGGCCACACAGCAGGAGGAGGAACATGTGCCGATGAAAATTGTGGCCATGCCGATGTGGCCCCCCCACATGACAGCGGGCCCTGTCACGTGGGCCCGCTTCGTTGGGCCCACCGGTCGCGCGTGATGTTCAGGGCATTGTTACACCGCTAAACGCATGTAAGAGTGAAGCAAAGCACGCGTGCCCAGCATGCGTCTGTGCCTCATAGCCGGGTGCGACTGCATGTGCAGGCCAAGGAGAGCCGCATCCGGGAGCTGCGTGCGGCCGTCACCAGCGCGCGTGACGGCGCCATCAACAGCGAGGGCCACGTCGCAGCGCTGACGCAGGACAAGGCCAGGGTAGGGTAGGGGGCGCGGCGCTAACACCATTCCCATACACCACTCACGGCCCCAGGGGAAGCACACTACATGGCCCAATGGAAACCAAACCTTCTAAACACACCACTCACACCCAGCCCTTGCAGCAGCAGGGTTACTGCCGCGTTCTCGCGTTCTCAACTCCCTTTTCTTCTACTTTCTTGACGTTTGTGTGTACGACGGGCTTACGTTGCATATGCTTAACCTGCCTGTTGGCCCCATCATGCGTGCTTGTCCACAGCGCCGGGAACGCGCGTTCCTACATGCTGTGCCTGGCGTAACGCGCGGCCTTGGGTCGGGACTGTGTACCCAATGATTTGGTCCGGCGATCCCAACATGATCTGGGATTTGAACTGGCTGTGGTGCGATAGCGACGGGGGCAGGAAGCGGACTGCTGAGCTGTACTGCGCAGGTCGAGTACGAGCTTCAAAGCGAGCACGCTGGCCGTGTTGCGGCGGAGCAGCGCCTGTCAGAGCTCGACGCTCAGTTGGCCTCCACGCGTGCCGCGGCGCAGGAGTTGGAGCAGGCGTACCGCCAGCTGTGCGCGCAGGTACCGTACACGTGTGCAGCAGTCTGCATGTGATTGATGGAACTGGGCGTTGGGCAGGGCCCTTGTACCAACGATGACCTGTGTGCGGCCCAGGGGTCGTTGTTGACTGTTGATCGATGATGATTGTGGATTCGTTTTTGATTGGGTGCTCGTAACCTGCAGAGTAACATACTGCCATCAACCCGGTTGGTTGGCGGTGGCGTTTACGGATGCACGCATGTCGCATGCGCTTGTCAACTGGCAGTATGCGGTCACACCCATCGTCTGCTGCGCATGGCCGCGTGTCCTGCACGGGCTGCAGGTGGTGGATGCCTCCTCCGACGCATTGGCCCAAGCAAGAGAGGTGGCATCCCTGGCAGCCGCACTCCACAGCACAGCCGCTGATGCACCCACCTCAGTATCCGCCTCGTCATTGACTCTAGCCGGGCTAGCCACGACACCTAGCGCACCAACCACGCAAGCCCAGGCGCACGCGCGTGCGGCGGGGCTGCTGCGCAGCTCGCTGCTGAGTGGTGGTGCGGGCGGCGGTGCCCCCCCGGGTGGGGTGCTGGTGTTGGCCTCGCCCGCTCAGGCGGCTCAGGCGGCGGCGGAGTGCGCCGCGTGCATGTCAGCGCTGGAGGCATCTCTGAGGGAGTTCCTGCCGCCACCTGCTGCCAGCGCACACTACTCAGGTGAGCCCCGCGGCATGGACCTGCCTGCATGGGCATTGTGGTGAGGAGCATTGTGTCGAGGAGGCTAACCCGATACCCGATACCCGATAAGTTTACAACATCAACGAAGTTGTACATTGCTCACAGGTTATTTGCCACATGGTGAACTTGTCAGGCAGCCATGTGCACCAGAGTTTGTGTGGCATTGTTGCGGATTGTTGAGCATTTGCATGACGTCACGTTTCTGTGGTGAATCATTAGTTTACTACTACAGCGTGCCATTGGTCTTGGACTCTCAGTCCTTTATTTGGTGTTTTTAAGTTTGCGTGTGCCCCCAAAGCTCCTCTCTTACATCCACATGCGTGGCGACATGCAACGTTTTTCTGTGTTGCGGTTTTGCAGGTCACACGCAAGGGTCTGCGTCGCCTTTGCCTGCAGCAAGCGCCTCCTCGCCCGGCCCTCCTCCCCTCCCTGCACCGCTGTGGCAGCACGCCATGCCCCAGACCTGCGCGCGCATGCTGGGCAGCCAGCTGCGGGCTTTGTGCCTGGACAGCCTTCTCGGTAGCAAGAGCTTGGACAGGGCTGCCGCTCACCTGCAGCAAGCGACCGCCGTATTGCGGGCTCCGAGCTCGAGCTCAAGCGCACCAGCGCTGGCGACACCATCAACTCCCTCACAAGGTGCAGAGCCTGATGGCCAAGCAGGTCTCCAGCTCCATGGACCAGCTCAGCGCGTCGAGGGGCTGGCAAGCGCGTTGTTGGGACAGGCGCGGCAGGCGGGCTCTGAGTTGGCCCAAGCTGACGTGGCACAACGGACACTGTCAGCGCAGCTGCAAGAGCTGCAAGCTGAACACCTCCAGGTTTGTCAAACACAGAGCCTGCATATCCCAGTTGCGACTCAGGCTTTCCGTATGCCCCACACGAAGCCTGTCCAAGCAGGGTGCACTGTAATGGTGTGCCAGTCACCAACCTGACAATGCAGAAAAGTTTTGCAACCGGCAATATGATGAGTAAAAGCGTGTGCTGGCGAATGCAGATGGAGGCTGACCTCGCTCAAGCACGTACTCATGAAGCGGAGCTGAACGTCAAGGTTTCGGAGCTGGCCCACCAGGTTTCGGAGCTGACGCAGCACCTCGAGCAGGCTCGCAGCCAGCTGCACGACGCGCAGGGCAGCAGCGCGGCCGAGTGGAGCAAGCTCAAGGCTGACGTGGCGCATGCGCTGCAGGTGCACAGTACGGAACCGCTGTACACCACCGCTGAGGACAGAAGTTGGATAGAAGTGCGGTTGGCACGCGGTTGACGCGTTGTGTAGTGCATGGTGTTGGCAGAGAGAGAGTCGCCCTGACAGGACGTAACGCTGTTTGTACACGCCCGCTGAGCTCCTCAGCGCAGTCTGCCATTCGCAGCCTAGCAGTACGGCAACACTGTACCTCACGTGTGGTCCTCTGGACGCCGGGTTGAAGCCGAACAGGCCGCGCAAAGCAAGATGCGACCAAGGTCTTCAGCTCGTTGTATTGTTGCACGCTGTCTTGGGGCTGAGTGAAAATAAGACACTAAAAACGTATCATCACGGCGTGTGGTGCGCTCCTGCTCAGGTGGCAGAGCAGGCCAAGGCGGATGCGCTGGCTCATGCGGAGGCGCGTGTGCAGGAGGCAGCGCGGACGGCGGATGAGCAGGTGCAGGCGGCAGTGCAGGAAGCGGGCGCGGCCGTGCGCTCCCTGGAGTCGGAGCTTAACTCATCCCTCGTCAGCCTGCAGGTGCGCCTGCCCATAGCAGGGAGCGGTCCTTCGTGCCCCCAGTCTGTAATCATGCAGAGGCTGCTGCGGATAAACAAAGTCCAAGTTCTTCAGTACTGAATGGCATTTCACAGTGACAATGATTGTGCTAGAGTTCTGCTGACTTCTCAATGTGGACCGCATTGCGGCCCGCGCGCCTGTGTGTATGCATGTGCGTGCGTGTGCGTGTGTGGCCATGCAGGCGCTGCAGGCAGAGCACACCGCATGCATGCAGCGTGAGGAGGCGGCGCAGCGGGCCCTGGAGCAGGCGGCGGCGGCGGCGGCGCACCTGAGGCAGGTTGCGGCACCGCGCCTGCTGGCCAAGCTAGTGCTCACAGCAAGGTGCGCAAGGCGGTGGTAGCCTCATCCACCCGTTGCTTTCGCTGCTGGTCAACCACACACACCCGCAACATGTGAACGGCTAACCTTACAACCGTGCTGACAAGGCGGGTTGCGGCAGCGCCGCCACTCCAAACACGACAAACTAAGCATGCTGCGTTGTTCTCATCGCTTACATGTGGCTCTAATGCGGCTGTGTGCGGGGTGTTTGGGCGTGATGGGAAACAGGCTGCAGGTGGCGGCCAAACGGCGGTCCCACTTCCGGGTCCAGGCGGCCGCCGAGCGCACCATGCGGCTGCGGCTCGCGGCTCAGGCGGCGGCGCAGGCGGCCACCATCCGTGCGGGCCGCCAGCAGCTGCGCGCCGCGCAGGCGGCCGTCGCCTCGCTGCGGGAGCGGTCGAGTGAGGCTGAGGCCAAGGCCGCGAGGAGCGACGCGCTCATCACAAAGCTGGAGGAGCGCAGGTAGCGTAGACGCCCCTGGAGTGAAGCACCGTACTCTCCGCGCAATGGACGGAGATGCACGCCACAAATTGCTTCAACGCACGTTCCTGCGTGCATGATGACGCAGATGATGTATTGATGTCACACTTATGCTTGCGTGCATTGCTCAACAAACGCTTTAGCCTTCACGCACACATCCCAGCTCCACGTCATCATGAGTGTTTGGGCACGGAGCTCGTGCATGAATGCCCGGCATGTGATAGCGATGGCGCTGCGGGCTGCGCGTTTTGTGCAGGGCTTCATTGGAGCAGGAAAAGCGCTCCGCAGCGGACAAGCTGGCTAAGCTGCACGCGCAGCTCGTGGACAGCCAACGCGCTGCGGAGGCCTCCCGCAAGGCGGAGGCGGCTGCGCGCAAGGATGTGGAGCGAGTGATGCGCGGCCAGCTGCAGCCCGAGCAGCAGAAGACGGGTGAGACGACCTTGCAGACTGCAAGGTGCTGTATGCAAGCATGTGCCTGTGCAGGGACCCTGGCTTGGATGCTTGCTGAGTTGCCGGTGATGCACATGGCGCGCACACCACCGTAATTCAATTGGTGGTGCCCGTACGGTGGCGCAAAATAGTGTGTTCAGAATTTCAGATTCCGTGCACTTGCTCACGCAACGTCTGCTGCTGCTTGCTTACGCAGCGGTGCTGCTGTCTGAGCTGGAGAGCGCGGTGGCGGCGCTGGCGGAGAGCCAACACAACTCGGTGGGTAGCAAAGACCCGTGCACAGCGCGCCATGCATACCAGCAGGATTGGGAGTAGGACTGAGTGCAGTGCACGCGCCATGGCATGCACCTTGTTACCCCAAACACTGCCGGGGGGAGCCAAAGGCGTCGAATTATTCGTGGCCAAAAAGGTGCACATCAGCCCCTTAGCTTGGACCTTAGGGCTTGCACATCCGGATGGCAGCTCTGCTGCAGGGTGCTGGCGACAAACGGCTGCACAGCGGGTCGGCACTACCGTAACTGCTGACATGCGGGTGGTTTGGTGCCGGCATGTGCCTAATCAGCAGGCATATGCCTAAGTGCCTTTGCTGGCGTCGCTGCATGCGTGTGGGTGTGTGGTCGTGTGAGCAGGTGCGTCTGCTGCAGGAGGGAGAGGCGTTGAGGGCGCAGCTGGCGGAGGCGCAGCAGCAGCGCGAGGCCGCGGCACAGGAGCTGGAGGGGCAGCAAGCGGCCTTCGCCCAGGTAGGTACTGGCTGTCGTGCTGCAGGTACCCGTGCGTGTGAGGAGCAATAACTTGCATCCACCTCATGTGTCCGTGCCTTACATCTGGATCATAATGTGCATGTGCATGTGCTGACATATGGGGGAGCTGCCTTGGCCGCAAGTGGCGTTCGGGTTCTTTTCTACCACGTTGCACACGGCACCGCAACATGCGCTTCCCTCTGCGAGCACAGAAACGAGTGTACTCGCAAGGTCTTCACACACACCCTGGGCGGGCATGCGCTTATACGAACTGCCTGCGGTGCTGATGTGTTTTGCCCTCCGTTTCCATGGCGACAGGAGCTGTCAGCCCGCGGCGACGTCATATCCGGCTTGCAGCGCGACCTCGCTGTTGCGCATGCCGCGACCGCGGCCGCGACCTCGTTGCTGCCCGCCATCGCGTCAGGGAAGTTCGCGGACGGCACGGGGTCGCTCCGAGACCACCTGATCGGCCAGCTGGGGCACATGCGGGCGCTGAATGTGGAGCTGGAGGCTGACAAGGCTGCGGTACAAGGCGAGGTGGAGGTCCTCAGGTGCGCTTCCTTAGAAGTATTTTTGCCCGGTTCAGTGAAGTTTGAAGCCCTGCTGCCATGACAGGTGACATAGCGCATTGATGGTGTTGTAGCAAAAGCCAAGCGAATGCTGGTATACAGCAACCAATGCATCATCATTACCATACCTTGATCATGTCAATGTGTTATGCGCCCATGTCCCATGCCTGGCCGCAATGCATGCTTGCAGGGCTCGTATTGCTCGTCTGGAGGCCAACATGCGTGCCGGCCACATCCCAGCGTCTGCTGCTGCTGCTGCCTCACCCCTATCCTCCCAACAGCTCCAGCTGCATGGTGTCCCGGAGGGCACCACCGCCTCCCAGCTGCATCACCCCCGCAGCTTAGCGAGCCTCGCGTCAGGCGTACCGCACACCTTGACTGGGCCTATCCCACCGCATGCACCCCCGCCACCCGGGTCGTTTCCGGCAGCTGCATCTGTGCTACTGATGCGAGACGATGTGAGCGTGGCAGCATCTAACAGCCTGTTCGGGGGCATGGGGGGCTATGGGTCGAGGTCCGTGGTGACGAGCGGGCTCGACGGGGGCGGCGGCACGGCTGCCAAGGAGCAGCGCATCCACGAGCTGCGCTCGGCGCTTGCGGCGGTGATGGCTGAGCGCAACGAGCTCCGGAAGAAGGTGTGTGGCGTGAGATCCTGGCTGATCTGAGGCCCGGTGCAGCCACTTGATAATGGAACGCCCAACACCCCGTCCACTGAGCATTGCCCCCCGGCATTGGTTGAGTTTGTACCCTAGGCATGATCACGCTGCAGACCGAACTCAAGAGCAACGCTGATGTGATGCTGTTCAACCTCTCACGTCAAATACATCGCGCATGCAATGCATTATTATGGTCGTCCCTGCTTTTGCTGGTGTTGCTGACATCCTCAGTGTGTTTCAAACCTCGTCCTTCGGTGTGCTGCCTTTCGCTTTTCAGGTCTCACAGCTGGCAGGCGACGCTGGCACGCGCGAGGAAGCGCACACAGCTGCCATCTCCGCCGTGCGCCACGACCTGCAGGCCCTGCAGGAGCAGCTGCAGGCCACAAAGCAAGCTCTGCAGGACGCCCAGCAGCAGCTGGAGACCGCCACGCAAGACCGTGAGGCCGCCCAGCAGCAGCTTGAGGCCAGGGAGGGCGCCGGGCAGCAAGAGCTCCAGCAGCTGCGGCAAGCGCACCAGCAAGCGTTGGAGCAGGCGCAGCATGAGTCTCAGGCAGTGCAACAGGCGCAGGACGAGCTCCAACGCGCCCTGTCGGCAGCGCTGCAAGAGCTGGAGGCGGTGCGGGCCGCTGCGCTCGATAACGAGGAGCAACTGCGCTCAAAGCTGCAGGTGGGTTGCATGTAACGCTGAGGACATGCGAGCTTCTCAGGCCTGTATGGAAGGCCGTACAGACAGTGCAGCAATCCCGCGGCATGCCTCATGACACGCTTATGTCAACGCGCCATGCGCGGCTTTGTCGTCCAAATCTCTGCTCGTGTGATCCTGACAGCCACGCTCAGGGCGGGTGTCACCCAAACTGCCGACCAAATCTCACTTGGCTGTTTGCGCCTGTCGTACACAGGCTGCTGAGGCGGAGGTGCACGTGGTAAAGCGTCAGGCGGAGGAGGCCGCGCAGGAGGTGGTGCAGCGGCAGGCGCTGCTGGATCGCACGCAGCGCGAACACGCGGAGGCGCTGCGCCAGTGCGACGCGGCGCAGCAAGCGCTGCAGGAGGCCCGCGAGCAGCTGGCAGACGCACAGGTCGGAATGGAAGTTCAAATGCGATCGATACCGCAACCTACAGCGTAGCAGCCACTGCCCTGTTGTTGCTGCAACACATGGATGCAGTACCACCCTGTACGGCCGCCAGTACATCTGCTTTTGCTCCTGCCACCTGCCGGTAAGCTGTTGTCCGAGTTGCACGGTGTGAGCATTTGTACTGTGTTGCATGAACGCTGCAGGCCCAAGCGCAAGAGCAAGCGGCCGCCCTGCAGCGGGCGCACCAGGCGCAGGTTTTGGAGCTGGCCGAGGCCCTGGCCGCCGCCGAGGCGACCACCGGCCAGAGCATGGCTCAGCTGGGGGCGACGCAGCAGCAGCTCAGGGAGAACGTAGCGGCGTTTAGCGAGGAGCTCGCCAGGCAGCAGGAGGTGGCACACGTGAGTGGCGCAATCTGGCACAATCAGGGACAGCCTGGGACGAATTGGGGGAGGGATGTCAAATGACACAGTACGGTAATGTGGTGCAAAGGAGGGGCGGTGGCGTGCTGTAAGCTATGTTTATTATGTTCTGCAGCATGCGAACTTGGCTTTCCCACTGGCCCTTGCCAGGCTAATGCCTCTCCTGAACGATACCGGCATGCCACAGCCCCAAATGGCACCACAGCCAGCCCCATGCGCACTGTAGTCATCCGTCCGTACCTTGCTGCATGTTGCAATGCCTCACCCGCCCGTCAGGGACGCACACTGCATGGCACGCAGAACGTCCTGCGTACGTCGCTCCGCACCTGTCACCACTTACCAGTCACCACCGACCGGTCACCGGTGTGTGTTTGTGTGCTTGCAGATGGCCCAGGCGCTAAAGCGGCAGCTGGCGGACGCGCTGCAGGCGCGCAAGGACGCCGACGCGGCGGCGGAGCGCGCGGCGGGCGAGGCGGAGGTGGCGCGCACGCGCATCAGCGTGCTGCAGGATGAGCTGGCGGCAGTGCGAGGCGACGTGGAGGGCCTGGGCGGACAGATCCAGGAGCTGCAGGTACGAGCGGCCCACACTGATTGATTTCTGATTATTGACTGGGCGTGGCTGTGGACCATAGTGCACAGCGTGATGCGAGCGTGGCAGCAAAGTGTGATGACGTGGCGAGGAGGTCGGAGTGTGGTGGGTGCAGGACGTTTGTACGCCGCTTGACGGCGTTATAGGAGCTGCGGTGCGGGTGCGTGACACGTACCTGCCTTATCCTATACCATGAGTTGCCAGGTCAGGTAGCTGTGAGAGGACGAGGCAAGCCCGCCTGCCAACCTCACCTTTGCTCTGCTGCTGGTGCTCAGCCATGGTTTCTGTCTACCGTATCCGATCCCGAGCTCGGTTGCCGGTTTGTGAATATCATGTCGTGTGCGCTTCAATGCGGTACTAAGTGTGCAATGCGCGCGCGCATGCATGCGGCAGGCGGAGGTGGTGCGGTGTGAGGAGCGGCGCAGTGATGCGGAGGTGGACCTGGCGGAGGCGGAGGCGGCGCTGTCGCGCCAGGCCGACCTGGTGCGCCAGGTGCAGGGCGAAAACGCACGCCTGCACGAGCAGCACAACGCGCTGCAGGCGCAGCTGCACCAGATCGTCATGGATCGGCAGGCCGCACTGGCAGGTGAGCCAAAGATGAACAGAGCTCCGCGTGTTGTCGCGGTGCTGCGGTCTGAACACAAGACCCATGAATGCCTGGCGATATGCGCTCAGGCATCATGCGGCGTTGTGCCGAGCACGTGGTGCATGCGTTGTGTCCTGGGGCATGGGCAGCAGCTGTGCACGTGCTGTCCCTGGCTGCTGGTGACTGTTTCGGTCCTGCCGATGCAAGCCGAAACCCATCGATCAATGAGGGCCCAGTCACGTCATTGCTGCTGCTGGCGCAGGTCTTTTGGTGCTTCTGTTTGTCGATAGCCGCCTGAGTTCTAAGCGCTCCCCTGTTCGTGCATTTTGTTGCCATGTTGCACAATGCTAAATGCTGATTCTGTAACGCAGGCCTGCACAGCCCCACCAAGCACACCACCACCTCCTTCAGTAGCACACACAGCTCGCCGTCGACCAGCCGCCCACACCAACAGGTGCAGCAGCAGCAACAGCGGCAGCTGGATGAGGCGGGCTCTCCCCGCAGCGGTTCCCACAGCCCATCCCCTGGGAGCCCCTCCAAGCCCTCCCTTGCCTCTGCATCCAGATCCGCATGGTCGCCACGTGGTGGGGGCGCCGGGGCAGATGCGACTTCTAGCGGCGCTGCGCATGAGGATGCGGGTTTTGGTGCGGGCGGCAGCAGCGTGGGCTTACTGGAGGCCGGCCTGGCAGAGATGCGAGAGCGAGTGGATGCGTTGATGGTGAGTGGATGGGCCACGTAAGTCATGGATGGTATACCGGTAATCCCTAATAGGCATGGTAGGACGCTGAGACCATTCAACCGCATGGCTGCATTTGGTGACGATTGGTGGCGGGCGCTCGCATTGTTGGCTGCCTCCGCTTGGCACTGCCGCCATTCTGGTGCCCCACCATATGCTTTCTGTGATGTGATTGTGTGTTTGCCGATCGCGGACGACTGTGGACATGAGAGCAAAAGCTAAGCGGCAGCGATCAGCACCAGAAAGCCATTCCCGCACTGCTGTGCTTGCGGGTCGTCGCGCTCCCATGTCATGCCGTCGCACGTGCGCCAGCGTGGCGGCAGGCGTGCCCGCCTCCCTGCCCCTCCCCCCACCCCTCCCCCACCCGCCTACTCAACAATGGTCGTTACGATGTCCTGTGTGATGGTGTCCTGTGTTCCTGCACAGGCTGAGGTAGCGGAGCGGGACGAGAGGCTGCTAGACCTCGACCACCAGCTCAGCCTGGCGCGCCTGGATGCGGAGGCCGCTGCCGCCAGGGCCCGCGCCATGGAGGGCAACGCGGCGGAGCTGGGCACGCGGCTGGCGTCGGCGCAGGGCGCGGCGGTGAGCGAGGCGTCGGCGCTGCGCGCGGCGCTGCTGGAGGCTCAGATGGCGGCGGATGAGCAGGAGGACCGCATGCAGGTGGGCGCTGGGCAGGAGGGCACGAGTATGCGCACGCCGGGGCACCCGGGGGTGGTCTGCCTTGAGACAGACCTGCTTTGACGACGAGCATCTGCTTTGAAACATTCATGCATCAAAAGAAGCATATGCTTCACTGTTGCAAACGGTGCACTGGGTGGGAAATGCTGCAGCAAGTATGGTATCCAATTCGGTGCAGGGTGGATCACCATGATTTGGTCACCATAATTGGATCATCATGAGGCCCTGCGTTGTGCCTGCCAGTGGGAGCATGTGGTTGGGGGTGTGTATGGCGCAACAGCTGCTTTCTCTAGCTGCCTCCTGGCTGCTGACATCGTTTCGTCTTCCTGTGCTGCGTTTCGGTGCATGCCGCTCTCTGCTGTCAGGCCACTCAGGCGGCGCAGGCACGTGCCGTTGAGCAGGCAGGCGAGCTAGCGGAGCAGCTAGCGGCGGCGCAGCGCGCCGCTCAGGCGGCACAGGCGGCGCTGAACGAGGCGCAGGCGGACGCGAGCCTGCTGCGGGCACAGCTGCCGTCCGCACTGCAGCAGCAGCAGCAGCAGCAGCAGCAACAGCGTGCTCACACGCAGAGTCTGTCCGCGTCTGGATTCTGGGCGCAGCCTGGTGGCCTGGCGGACGGCGCAGAAGACGACGATGAGGCCATGTTCGTGGTGGGTATGATTCCAGATGGTGCCATGGTGCACATGCTGCTTCCTGGACGTGTGCACCAGCCATGCCGCCCATGTGTCACGCATGCCAGTGCTTCACATGCATGCAGGAAGACCTTTCAGTCATAAAGCATTTGCAAGCACAGTGGCAACGTGCTTCTGGTAAGAGTCACAGCCGTGTGATTGATTTTGCTACGCTGCTGGCGTGCAGGGCGCTCTTGCCGGTCAACGGGCAGCTGAGCCAGTGCTGGACGCCCGGCAGCAACAGCAGCAGCAGCAGCTGCAGCAGCAGCAGCACGGCGAGGAGCTTGCACGCTTGGCCGCAGCGCTGCAGGCGGCGGAGGCACAGGCGGCGGAGGCGCAGCGTGTGGCTGCGGAGGAGCAGGACGCGGCGGCGGCGCTGCGCCTCAGCCTCGCGTCG
This sequence comes from Chlamydomonas asymmetrica, assembly GCA_001662385.1. Lineage (NCBI taxonomy): Eukaryota > Viridiplantae > Chlorophyta > Chlorophyceae > Chlamydomonadales > Chlamydomonadaceae > Chlamydomonas > Chlamydomonas asymmetrica. The sequence goes on along the minus strand of BDDA01000387.1, from coordinate 37,933 downwards.
TGCCAGGATCAGCTGCGCGGCGCGACACACAAGCTGCAGGTAAGCTCGGTTCCGACGAACGTTGAGCCAGCCAGCAAGGAGCTTTGTTTGCTCGTAACTTCGTAAGCCCTGCCATCACCGGCTGGGTGGTGACCAGCGTGGACTGTGGTTGATTCAGGCGGATGCCTCAGGGGTGGGGGGGGGTCCGCAGATTACCCGTTGGACGCCTAGGGGCTGCCTCTGCAGTGTTGCTTTTGAGCTCAAGTACGAATGGTATGTAATCGATATGGGGTGGAGGCACCGGTGTCCTCTGCATTCCACATTTTCATACGCATGCGCAGGACGCAGCCTCACATGCGCGTTGGCCTTACTGCTGTTATGGACCCAACCAGCGTGCGTGTGTGTATCACTGGGGGCGGGGCTGTGATGGTGATGCAGGAGGTGGAGGCGCACGGCCGCGCGAGTGCCGAGCAGTGGCAGGCGCGGCTGCGCCAGCGTGAGGCTGAATGCCAGGACGCGCAGGCGGCGCACGACAAAGCGCAGGCCACGGTGCGGACCCCGCTGCAAATCTTAATCATGACCACACCGACAACTCGTGCGCGCGTAACGGCCATCCTCATCTGCCCCACGCAAGGCTGCCAAGCGCCTCCTCCCTGCGTCACATGCTCCAATAGGACATGGCGCATGTGTACACCCACCGTTCGCATGCATTTCAACGGAAGCATGCCGGCCGTTCTTGGCGGGGTCGGCGCGATGCAGGCAATCATGTGCAGGCATAATGCGATGCAATGCGACGCGTGCATGCATGCATGCAGGTGCGCATGTGCGAGGGCCGGCTGGGTGAGGCGCGTGCAGAGGCCGAGTCGCTGCGCAAGCAGGTGGCGCGGCTGTCCAGCGGGGGCGGTGCGGCGGACGCTGGGTGGCAAGCGCGCGTGACTGACCTGGAGGCGGTGCTGATGCAGGCGCAGCAGCAGGTGACGGGGACAGGGAGGGCCACTCATGAACAGGGGGAGCCACAGCAACGGGATGTATAGGCACAGGGATGGCTGCATGTGTCCAAAGCGAGGCTCAGGCGACAGGCAGGGAATGCACCTTGTCAACACGAGCTCACGATTTAGCCGCTCAGTGGAGCAACGGTGCGAGCTTGAGGCTGTCGCATGATTGCATGAAGTGCTTGTCGGTGCCGTTTGTTAGCCGAAACAGGTGTCGCCCTTAGCAGTGCCTGCCAAGACTCCATTATCCCGCTGCTCTACCCATGCTGACCGCATCACAGCGGCCGGATCTGTGGTGACTGGTGTCACCCATCAGGGAGCGCAGTTGACAGTTGAGGGTGCAGGACATATCGCAGCATCAGCGCGATATCCTCACCAGCCATATACCGTAATGTTTGGGTCCACACAACATGTTGCCTGCTTGCCCCACAGACTTTGATTCGTTGACGGATGGCCACAGGAGCTTTTGCTCACGCACATAGCGACAGGAAACATCCAGGCAGCACCTCTCCCGTTAATGTTTTGCATAGCTGGAAGAGGCTGGGACCTGGGCTGGAGCCAGCCAGGAGTTTGCAGCCCGTGTGTTTCCCCGAAGCAGAGCTGTGATATCTTGCACTCTGACCTCCCACATGTGCTCGCCCCCCAACCATTGTGTGCAGGCGGTTGCCAATGAGGACGCGGTGTTGGAGCTGGCAGCGACACGGCCCAAGCTGCAGGGCCTCGAGGCTCGCCTGGCGGAGGTGGCGGGGGCGCTGGCGGGGCGTGACGCTGAGCTGGCGGATGCGTGCACGCAGCTGGAGGCGATCAGGGGGACGGCGGGCGCGCAAGCAGAGGTAGGTGCTTAGCAGTAGTGGATTGCATGGTTCATTGCTGCTGCTTTTTGCTGTGGCCGACCTGGTGCGGTGATGTTTGTGAGCTGTTGACTGGTATGGTGGTGGATGTCGGGCCTTGCGCATGGGCCTTCAGTCGATTGAAAGAGCACGGCACCGTAGTTTGCCACTCCGTGGGCACGATCCATGTGTGACCTGCTACGTACATCGTTGTGACGAGGGAGGAGGTGTTACACAGTGCTTGCGTGTTGGCCTGGCTCTCCCACTCCAGGCGCATGCACGTGAGGCGTCAGACCTGCAGCGGAAGCGCGAGGCGGCGGAGGGCCGCGCGCGGGTGGCGGAGCAGGCGGCGGCGGACCAGGCGCGCCAGGCGGCCGCTTGCCAGGACCAGGCTCGCGCCAGCCGGCAGCAGCTTGATGAAGCGCTGGCAGCGCTGAGGGCCCGGGAGGCGGCGGCGCAGGCGCTGGCGCGGGAGCGCGACGAGCTGCAACAGCAGATCAGCAGGTACGTGTGTATTGCAGGCACGCGTGTACTGCAGGTACATGTCAACATGTTCTGCAGGTACGTGCGCATTCGCATTCGCATCTGCAGTTTGCGCACACATACTCTGTAAGTATGGTTGTGTGTTTGCATGAGGATGCGGTGAGCGCAACCCTGGACTGTTTCCCCAAGTGTGGACCCACCCGCATGCAAAGCTGCGCATGCTTGTCGCCTGATCAGGTTGCGCCAGGGCGAGACCGGCAGCCGTGTGTCGTCGCGTGGGGAGACGCCTGACCGGGACTTGAGGGACACTGCCAGCACATCAACCTCTCTTGCTTCACACCAGGTGTGTGATAGCATCGTACGTGCATGCCAGCAGTGCATGGCCCTGCGGTGTGTGAGAGGCTAGAAGGAGCAGGCCGAATATGGGCCTGACCTGGAAGCTGTGTTGCACGCTCACCCAGGCACGCGCGCTTAACCGCTTAAACTGGGCACGTCTGTATACGTGCCACCATGTGTGATTTTGCACTGTAGGACTCGCATTTACTTTTGCTTTTGGGCCCTGAAGCTTCCTGTGCTGGATTTGCTGGTGCAGGTGGTTGGTGCAATGGTTTCGGAGAACCGTGACCTGCTGGACAAACTAACTGCAACGTATGGAAAGCTTAAACTTGCGCGCTCCAGGATCTCTCAAAAAGATTTGGAGCTGCAGAGCAAGGAGGCTGAGGTGTGACCATGCTTATTTGTTTTTTGCTATCCTTGAGATCCCCCATGGTTGAGAAATCATGCATAGCTTGTGCTCGAACTTGTACTCAGAACAATCCTCTGAATATTTTAATCACTGCACCGTCAGGTTCTTCGTTGGAAGCAGGCTGCGGAAGGCAAACCAGGTGGGTTGGTCAATCGTACCGCACTTTCAGTCTGGACGAGTAACGAGTAGGACAAGAGCTTGTTGCCTCAAAATTTATATTGTGCTTTACATACGCCCCAGTGCACACCCTTTGCTTGTTGTTCTGTGTTCTCGATAGCCTGTCTAGAGCGCCAAACTTTCAAACATGCAGTCAGCAGCTGACCAGAGCCACTGACGAACCTAGTCTGCACCATATGCAGGAACTGGCAGCATGGACGTTACAACCTTGAATGCATTGAAGGCAGAGGTGCTCTCGTACAAGGTAAGGTCTGCTTTTGCCGTGTTTGGCGGGTTTTGCGCTGTGCATTTCTGAACGGCATGCCCTAAGACGTAGTCGCTGTGATCACAGGCCGCGCTGAAAGCATCACAGGAGGAGGCAGCAGCAGCAACCGCAGCAGCTACAGAGTTCCAGGCCAAGTATGAGGCCCTTGCCTCGCGCCTGCAGGATGAGGCTGAGCGACGTGCGTCAAACAGCCACGCAGGCACCAGAATCATTGAGCATGGCTCGCCTGGAAGAGGCTCATCTGGTGCAGAGTCAGACCTGGACGTCAGTGTTTTGCTTCAGAAGGTCAGAGCGCAGCGAGCGGAACTCTTAGCTATGCAGGACGCGTTCGATGATGCAAACAACAAACGCAACGATACGGAGCGAAAGTGCGGAATGCTGTCACAGCGGCTGCTCGAGTCAGAGCTTCGGGTACGCTCCTGGTTCTGTTCATATTCATGCTGCTTCTGTTGTGCCTAGACTTTTGGTAACCATCCCAGCGTGGGCTGAACAACGTCAAAACCTGTCAGTCATTAATACGATGCGCCTATCGCACGATGTGGTGCAGGAACGTGAGCTAACGACTGCCATCGAGCAGCTCAGGCAGCAGGCCATCTCCTTGCAACATCAGCTGGACGTACGGCAGTCAATGTTGCAGCAGTTGACTGCGGCGCAGGCCAACCCTGCGTACCGGCACGGCGCTCCACAGTCCAATAGCCCCAGCAGCAGCAGCAGGCTCTCGCACCTGACACACACGCGCGACCAGCGAGGCGAGTACGATGATGACGATGACGACGCTCGGCGCGGCGCTGCGGGTGCCGTCAGGGCCGCGTCGCCGAACAGCCGCGCGCAGGCCAAGGCGCAATACGCATCCAAGCTGGACCGCGTGGTCCAGACGTGGAAGGACGCGTGCCGCGCCAAGGACCTGCGTATACAGGAGCTCCAGCTGGACCTCAACACCACCTCCCTGCAGCTCGAGCGGGCACGCGGCGATGCAACTGCACTCACCTCCAAGGCAAGCTGCGTTACCATATGCATGCAAACCTGCTCGCCTGTGCGCATCACGGCATTCTGCATTCGCTCCTCCACGCATCCAGGCCAGCGTGTGGCAGGATTCTTATCATTGTCGCTCCCAGTCCTCTCCAGCGAAACGAAACCTGTGTTCGACGCAAGCGGGTGTTGCCTGCAAGGTGCCCTGTCAGCATCCATCGCCATGGACACGACACATGCGTGCTGCATTCATGCTAAATCATTCGTGCGTGCTGGATGTGCGTGCAGGTGTTGGAGCGTGAGCAGGCGCTGGCTGCGCTGGAGCAGGATGCGCGGCTCGCGCATGACGGCCTCAGCGCGCAGGCGCACAGCCTGGAGTCACGCCTGGCGGCACGCCAGGACCAGGTGCGCGTTGAGGGACGGGGGAGGATGTGGTTAAACGCAACGCCTGGGTGCGGAAGAGCAGGCTGACCTACTCAGGAAGCAGAGGTGGTTGATACTCCTGGCTGCCGTCAATCGCGCGTTTCTGTGCATTTCATCGCACGGTGGCATGCACTTGTGCACACGACACCCACTGCAGCATATCCATTCCTGCAGGAATCGTGAGGTACAGCAGCGCCAAACAATGCTTCAACTGCTGCAAGCCACAGTGATCAGTTATGCTAAGCGCTGCCGAGCGATCTGTGCCCTGCCGCCGCTGTGCATCCTGCATGCGCAGCTCAACGCGACGGAGGCTGCGCTGGCCGCCAACCAGGCAGAGCTGCGGGAGGCACGCGCTCAGGCGCACGAAGCTGCAGCGCAGGCCTCAGACGCCGCCGCGGATGCGCGTTCGGCGCGCGCTCAGGCTGCGCAGTACCGCTCGCAGCTGGAGGCGACGCTGCGGCAGGCGGGGGAGGTGCAGGGGCAGGCGACGGTGGCAGCGAGCGAGCTCAAGGCAGCGCAGCTGCAGGCGGCGCAAGCTCTGGCGCAGGTGCGTGCGGCGCAGCACTGCACGCATGGATCAGCTTGCATAGATTACCTTAGGTTATGTTACATCAGGAGCGTGTCGGCCGAACGGCCCATGCTCCCCCCAGGTGGGGACCAGCAGAAGAGGCTCACCAAGCTATGCACGTGCCATGCTAGAGGGCCACAAGGGCTAAGCGCAGCACAACAGCATCATACAGCATCATGCAGCGTCATGCACGAGCGTCATGCATAGATTACCATTCCCCAAGTTGGAAATGGCGCACAAGCTTAAGGCCATGAGCATGCACTAGCAAGCACCTCACATGCAGTAACTGCCTTTGCTTGAACGTGCCGCAGCTGAGCCCATCGCTGTACTCATGCACGCATGGCATGATGCTCGATTACATGCGGCCGGCCCTTTTCCCACGCACAACTCACGATGTGTCTGCATGTGCTGACGAACACCATGCTTGTGTTGTGGTCGCTCTGCAATCACGCAGGCGGCGTCCATGCACGATCAGCTCATTCAGGCCGAGGCGCAAGTCAGCCGCCTGCTTTCAGCGCTGCGTGCCCTCATGGCGCAGACACGTGCCAGCGCCGCAGGCGGCAGCGACGGCGCTGCATCAGAGGCCGCCGACGCCGCCGCTGCGGCTTGGTCGGCGAGCCTCACTCGCGCCCAGGCAGACGCCTCTCACAAGCGTCACTCAATCTCAGCAGCGGCAGCAGCAGGCTCGCGCAGGGCCAGCAGCAGCGGTGGCGGCGGCGGCGGCGGCGGCGGCCTACCCGGGTCGTTGGCGTTGTTGGAGGAGCTGGTGATTGTGTTGGGCCAGGAGCTCATTAAGCGCGGCGGGGCGCTGGCGGACGTCATCCGCCGAGCGACCGGCCTGGCGGGGCAGGTGGCGCAGGCAGAGGAGGCGCTGGCGGCCAGCCAGGCCAAGGCCAAGTGAGTTACTTCACTTATTACCATGGCAGCTTAGGTTTTAGGAAGATGGTGATACGCTTAAACCCTACTTCTAGCCATGGCCTACAAACTCCTCTAAGAGAGGACGGTTAGCGCTCATAGAGGATGGTGTGCACGCAAACGCAAGCGCACACGCAGAGGGCATCTGCACGCCCTGACTCTCACGAGAGGCTGATGTGTGTGTGGGGGGGGGTGCTGCGCCGCTTTCATGTGCATTTTCGGACGAGGACCCGCGTGGCCGTGCAGTACCGCTCACTCGCATGCGTCCTGGAGCGGCGGCTTGATCGCCGGCGAGGCGATGAACGCTGGTTTTTATGTGCATGTATTACGGAGCCGCCACAGTAAGGAAGCGTGCAGGGCGCTGATACAAGGCTAGAGGCGCCTGGCACGTCTATCGCTTGCACCATGCCCGGGCTGCAACTTGCTACACCTTCACTCAATACGGTAATTGAAGAGCTGCGAGTCCGTCTAAGCTGTACATTGCCCACCCACGCTCACAGGTCGGCAGCAGAGGCCGCAGCGTCACGGCTGGACGAGCTGTCAGCGCTGCAGGCCGCGCTGCGGCGTAAGGAGGCGGACTGCGACGCCATTGAGGCGGAGATACAGGCGCAGATCGCAGACTACCAGAAGCTCAAGCAGCGCCTGGTGCAGCAGGTGCGGGGCAGTGTCATAGGATGGCTGGTGCAGCAGGTGCAGGAGAAGCGTCCATGTTACCGTATGTAATGTTACAGAGGAAGTGTCACCGGATGGCTGGGGCAGCAGGTGCAGGCTCTGGCCGCATGGTACCTCTTGCAAGTGTTGGATGACTGGACGAGGGAAATGTTATTTCTGCACTGTGCAAAGGTTGGCAGCCGCGGTTGCACTTGATGCATCACATCATCAGCCGCGTGTGCAACCTGTGGAAGGCGTGTTTGGGGCAGAGCGACTGCTCGGTGACGGACAAGAGCATGCCTCCGTCACAGTCACCATGTTAATACGCCAGTCCCATCCTGCTTTGCGCACCCAGCCCTCCCTGCCCTCACATGCGCTGCGCGCCTTGAAACAACGTCGGCTTAATGGCGTATGGCGCCTCGACTTTGCACCTTTGACATCATGACATTGTGCCATCACATGCCGTGGCCGCCCGTGTACTGTGCGTCTGCTCAGGAGCGTGACAGCAGCAAGTTTGTGGCTGACCAGGACGCGCTGCTGCGGCGCTGCGACGAGCTCACCGCGGGCCTGGGCGCCAAACAGGAGGAGGCGGCGCTGCTGGCCGTCAAGAACGCACAGGTAAGAGGCAGGGGCGCAGCCGCAGCCGCAGCCGGTCTGGCAGACGACTGCCTTACAACAGCACCTGGCTGCCGCACGCGCCCCGCACGTGTGCGGGGCTGGGCTAGATGCCTGGAGTGCCGCGTGTTGGGTGGACATGTGTTCTCCGAACCACTGCCGGAGCATGTCAGCCGGGGAAGTTATGCACGGTCAGCTCACCTGTGCTAGCGAGTATCCCTTACCGTGCGGTACTGGAGGCTGATGCATGCATCCATCGCACTTGATGCACACGCTGCCTGTGGCCACACAACATGGCAGTCCAGTCACACCTGAGCCAGGACATCTGCAGACGAGGCGCCGTTGCGCTCAGTGAACCATCCTGTCCTATGTAAGTTGAGGAAAGGTTACCCCCAATGTTTTGCTGATTCCACCTCCTCCCTTGTCGTGTGTGGGCTGTCCCCTACTTATCTGCATGTACACATGTGCGCGTGTGCAGGCGGAGGAGGCGCTGGCCGCCAGCCGCGCAGCGCAGCAGGCGCTGGCGGAGCGCAACCGCGCGCTGGAGTCTCAGGCAGACACGCTGCAGCGCACGCTCGCGTACGCGCAGCTGCAACGCCAGGAGGCGCTCGCCGCGGCCGAGGCGCGCCGGGCGGAGCTGCGCAGCGCGCAGTCGCAGGTGCGGCCATTCCGCTCCCTTGTCGGCGCGCTGCACTGCCTGTTGCCGCCATCATCACGCACGCCCCGAACGCGCCTCCTCTCTGCCTCTCCTGAACGCACCCACCCACCCATCCACCGTGCCCATCCACCCACCCAACGTTAAACAACCCAACCAATACACAACACACACGCACGGAAGCGCTCATTAAAGATGCCGCTCTCACACATGTGCCTGCCGGGCCGGCTTGCTTCTTATCACTTCTGCTGTAGCTGGCTGAGGCACGAGATAAGATGGCAAATAAAAAGACCGTTCTCATGCATGTGCGTGGCGCGTGCGTGCGGGCTTGTTATAATCTCATCACTTCTCATTACGCAGCTGGCGGAGGCGCGTGAGGCTGCGGAGCGGCGCGGAGCGGAGGTGCGCGAGAGTGGCGTGATGCTGCGCGCCTGGGAGGCGATGCGGCTGGGCAAGGACGCGCAGATCGCGGCGCTGCTGGAGCGCAACAAGCGGCTGGAGGAGGACGCGGGGGAGAAGGCGCGCACCGTGGAGGCGCTGCGCCGCAAGATCGCCACGCTCGCGGCGTCCTCCGCCACAGCAGCAGGTGCGGGGTGGTGGGGCCAGTGGGGACCGGGAACACGCCCCGCATGTATGAGGGGGCCGCAGCAGGCAAGCGTGTGGGGATACGCGGTTTGCGGTCGTGGCTGCAGCCGTCGGTGCGGCGAAACCCACTCGCCACGCAAGGAAAAGGGCAAAACGCACATGCTGTGGTGGGATTGGAGGGTGCTGCTGCTCCTTACGCCAGCGGCTGCAGCTGTTGGCATCATCTTCATATCATCCAAAAGACCTGCACCCTGCCTGCACCCTAGTTGCCCCTAGTCTGCAACAGGTGGTGTTCCGTCTTTGTGCTCCAGCGCAGCCGCAAGCATTAGCCTCTGTGCCGATGCTCAAGTCCATCGTCGCTTTGGTTTGTCGCTGCGTGTGGCATGCATTCTGCCAGGGACTGCATTACGCCTAGGCCAAACGTTTCAGTGCTTGTGCTACAGCTTTTGCTACAACAAGCTAATACCAATGGCATGGCATGTCCGCAGGTGCCATGCTGATGGGCTCGTCATATGGCTCCACACCCACGTCAGCAGCAGCAGCGGGAGGTGCCAGCGCGGCCTTCACCAGCAGTGCCAGCACCCACCAACCCACTTCGCTGTCTGCGCTTCAACAGCAGCAGCAGCGAATGCAGACGCATCAAACGCCTGGGGGCGTCATGGGGACGCCTGCGGCGATGGCCAGCGCTGGCGGTGGCGCACCCTCAACCTCGCTAGGCGGGTCGTCCATTGGTACCGCGAGCATGCATGGCGGGGGAGCTCAGCTGCGCAGCGCGTCGCGGCCTTCCAGCAGCGGGGGCGGCGGGGGCGGCGGCGGTGCTGCGCAGAACAGCAACGCCTCGAGCTCTGCCTCGCATGGCGGCATGCGTGGCGGCACAGGGGGTGGAGCGCAGCACATCCACGTGCACATGCACGGCGCGTCCCCCGCGACGCTGGCGGCTGCCACCGCGGCAGCGGCGGCGCAGGGGATGTCGCTAGGCACACCCCAAGGGTCGACGCCGCAGCAGCAGTATGCCCAGTACATGCAGTACACACAGTCAACAGGGAGTACTGGGTCTCGAATGCTGTAGAATGGAGGATGCAGGCAGATTAAGCAAATGCAGGTGTGTGACTTCATGGGCCTGTTCGCATGTTGTCCCTGAGCCTTGTGGAACGTGTGTGGTGGAAACGTGAACTGTCTATCATTATAACTCAGCGGCTCTGGTGTCCTTGGCGCATACTTGCTGATTGGGGTGACTTGCACATCGGCCGGCAGGTGACGGTGCATTTGGACGTCCGGGTTACAGGGGGACGCTTGATAGGGATGCCACGCACATCGGGCTGCATCGCCAACACAGTATGAACGCGATCATTCATTCATCCCTTGCTCAAGTGGCACATGTGGCTGAACCGGAAGCAAACAACCGTTTTGCGAGCACAACGTATCTTTGGCATTGCTTCTTCCTGTGTTGCATTTTATTTCGGTGTCCAAACTGTAGGTTACGGGTGTTGTCTGACGTTATCTGATCTGCCAAGGGACTGCCTTTTGCACTGCGCTTGCCCAGATTCTGCACTCCACGCCGTGCGCCAGCGCAGGCAGTACTGCATCACGCCATGCCGGCATAGACACGCTAGGTCGGCAGCATTCAGACAACATACGCGGGCACACGAGCGGCAAGTTAGCCGTATTACTTGCGATAAACCTTGCTGGATGCGGCACTGCGACTCTGGGTTCAACATGTCGACAGGCGTGTTGTGCAGCAAAATGCTTGTCCTGACGAATCTCCAAGGCTGAGCGTATGGCAACGGACAAACCAGCGTTATCTTGCCTGAGGGCTGAACTCAGAACAACAGCAACAAGTAGCCCCCACGCGGCCCCCCGAGCAGCGTGTCCTTGCCGAGCAGTATAAGCACTGCATGACCGCAAGCGGGCAAGTGTCAGCGCCTAGCACCTAACCTCAACCAGGCGTGCGTGGCCAACAGGTGGCAACCTAACCCAGCAGTGTGGGCCTGGCGGTCCTCCCTAGCCGGCAATGTAACCGCAGCTGTCAACGCTAGGATTCACACATTATTGCTGACTCAACTGTCAAGGTTCCCTCAAAGTTACGTTTTGGGCACGCTCACCCTGACGCTCACCCACTATCGGCTATGTGGGCCTGCAGATGTCCAACACAATCAAGCGGGTTGGGTATCCAGCCAAGCAACGCACATAAGCTAGTCGTGCCTGAACAAACGGGCCTCCTCGTCCGCCGGCCCCCTCAGCATCCACACGCTGCTCACCCGCCCCGCGTCATCAAACACCAGCGCTGCCAAGCACTCCACCACAAACGACCCATCGCCGTTGCCGCCGGGCCGAACCACCACCTTGGATGCTTTGCCATCTGCGCCCGCGCGTGCGGGGCCGGGCTTGCTGGCAGCGCCCTGCTGCGCGAGGTGCTGCGCTGCCTGGCTGGCGCCGGCGATGACGCCGGAGGCGTAGGAGTCCAGGGCGGTCGTGAGCTTGGCCAGTCCCTCCAGGGGGGCGCCCGAGATCTGCATCTGCGGTACGATCTTCATCTTGCTGATGCGGGAGATTGTGTCTGAGAAGATCTCGTTGGAGGAAGTCACGCCCTGCTGCACACTCGCCTGCACGCCCCGCACAGCGGGGGCGGCACTCTGCCCCACCAGCGCGGCGAGGCTGCCGGCCACAGAGATGGCGCCCGTGAGCAGCTCCTGTGCCTGTGCCGCGGCAGCCTGCGCGGTGGCGGCCGCCGCCTGGGCCTGCGCGGCGGCCGCCTGGACCTCATCTGTGGGGCTGCTGGCCGGCGCAGCGCTGGCGGCAGTACGAGGTACAGGCGTGGCTCCACTGCCGGCGCTGCTGCCGGTAGCGGCGTCGGTGTTGCCAGCGGCATCCACGGACCCTCCCGCCATGCTAGCGGGGGGCTGATGCCCTGTGTGATGCTGAGACACCAGCAACACCCTGCCCGCACCTGCTGCTGCAACACGAGGCTCCTGTCGCTCTCCTTGCGGTGGCGGCTCTGCCAGGTGAGCCTGGTGCACGGTGGGCGCGCTCCTGGGGAGGGCATCACCCTGGGAGAGCGTGAGGTTGGGCCCAAGCGGCGTGCCAGCAGCAGGGCGTGCGTCGTTGCCGCTGCCTGGCAGTGCTGCGCTGCTGCCGCTGGGTCCGTGCGCCATTGCACCTGAACTGGCATGCGAGGATGCTGGATCACCGCTGTATGTCCTGGCCTGCACCTCTGCCGCTGTGGCTGATGGCGCGGTTGCTGCTGGAGGGGTGTTTGGTGAGGATGCTATGCCGGCGGGTGTGACTGTGGCGTTTTCCTGAGTAGTGGTCGCCGCCCTCGCTGCCGCAGCGGATGGAGGTGGCGTGTGCTGACGCAGGGGGTTCATGTGGAGTTCCCAATGGCAGAACGCCACGTTGTGATCGTGCGATGGCGCCAGTGCCAGCAGCTTGGGCTGCACCGCATAGCGCTGACCCACACGCTGCAGGAGCAACAAGCAGGCCTGGCATGCAGCGCATCAACGCCGTTGCACACGTCCAGTAAAACATCAACCTCATCCCCAAACAGTAAGTACCGGCACATATTGCTACCGTATTATAATTTAGAACATTCCAACTTGTCCATGAAGGCTGCCAGGCTGACAAGCTGGAACGTTTCATAGCCACTAGTGCCAGGTGCCTGTTCTAAATGATAGAATGGACAGCCCTCTGGGTTGCGGAGCTGACAGTCAATGATTTGTGTGCAACAAGTATATGCAGAGGTCAGCTCCTGAATCTATCTAGTAGCACACCTGGATGAGCTTGACGATAGCCTCGGCGCCCACTACGCCCCGCGTGCTGACCGCCCCGCCGCCGCCGCTGCTGCCGCCGCCCGGCCGGCCCTCCACCGCCCCCGCCAGCGGTGAAGCATACCAGCCGCATGCGTCCATCAGGCGACATTCAGGCGCCAACACACCTGCCAGAACGACAGAGGGATCTACGCTGTCGATGGATGCAGTGCTGCTTGTATGCGCACCGCCTCGTACGCTGACAGCGTGTGGCGGCAACGGTGCTGCGAATGGGGTGCCGGGAGCAGGTGCCATGTCGCCCCTGGCAGCGACGAGACGAGCGGCGGCAGCAGCCAGCTCGTGTGGTCCCTGCTCGCTGGTCCTGATGGCTCCACCCGGCGCATCACCCTTCACAGCAGCTGATCCGATGACGGCAACATGTGTTTGGCCTCCGTTGTCCGCTGCCACCTCCTCGCCCTCCTCACCTGCCCCTGCTGGCCCTGCTGCAGGCACCCCTGCGCCGCTGCCAGCCAGCTTCAAGCCGTCAGCATCTTTCTGATCGGGCTCATGATCGGAGGCGTCAGGGTCGTGCAGGCTGCCATGCGGGTCGTCTGTAAGGATGCCGCCGCCATGCAGCCCCTCATGCGCGTGCTGCAACTCAACATCTTCACGCTGCGGCAGCTCCTGCTGCTGCTGCTGCTGCTGCTGCTGCTGCTCAGGCTTCCCAGCCTGGCTTGCTGTCTGCTGCTGTGCATAAACCTCAATCGCCGGCTCTGCTGCTGCACTGCCATCCGCATCGCTGATCAGCATGGCCACCGCCGCCGAGGCGGTACGCGTTGCCGCCGCCGCCGCTGCCACCACTGCAAACTGCAGGCTTTCCCCACTTCCCCCACCTGCTGTTGATGCGTCTGCATCTGCAAGAGCTTCTTCTGGCACAGCAGGCGTCAATCCGGTTTGCGGTGGGTGTGGTTCCGGAGCGCCCCCGGCTGCCGCCGAGATGGGTGCGGGGCGGGCCTGCGCGGCCACCCAGGCGTGCGCTGCGGCCTCCATGGCAGCATGCCGATGTGCATCGTTGGACGCCAGATGCAGCGCCTCAGCAGGGAATGCAGCAGGGTAGATGTGCACATAGTCCTGCCGGGCATGCAGACAAGAGCACAGTGCACAGCGTAGTTACCAGTGCACCAGCATAGTTCGGTACAACGCAGCACATGGACGAGATCAGCAAACCAGACCGTGACCCTTCTTTAGTCAAGCTCCTGCTTCACTGCCAGGCCAAACGTGTGCGCAAGCTCGTGGGGTCATCACGGTCAGCATAACGCAGGCCCAGGCCCGATCACTGCTAACCAGGCATGCGTTCACAACAAGCGCTGCTGCTGCCCGCTTTACTCACGGAGATGCGGCTCTCGCGCTCCTCGTGGGTAAGCTGCCGCCACAGCGCCATGCGCGACACACGCCCGCTCGCGCCAACCTGCATGCATGTAGGCAACGCATGCAGGCATAAACTCGCATTGCACCTGCAAGTACGCACGCCACGCCTCCATCCTCGCCACAGGCACGGCGCCGCAGCCCAATGAGGTTCGCCAGGGAGCCCACGGGTTGTGTAGCCTACCCATGCTCACTGCTCATCACGCTTCATGCACAGCGCAGAGAGCAGATCCGCCCAAGCACTTGCAAGTTATGCAGCACAGGGATGTCCCCCGATGACAATGCTGGACGGAGCCGGCCGGAACTTTGTGACTCTTTGGCGTGCGTGTGCGGTGTGCCATCGTGCAGCCCAGCGCACGCGCTTTCTTAGCAAGCCCTCATGCTTTGCAGCAACTGCTAAGTGGCCTGACAGCATGCACTGTTCATTCTCCCTGCCTTACCTCAAGTTTGAAAACGCTGTGGCCCCGGCTGATGCGGAAGGTCGCCGGGTGGCCCGCCAGGCCGCCACCGTCCTGCATGCGGTAGTCTGACAAGACAAACACAGTGCGTGTAGCCTCTGCAGCAGCGCCAGCAGCGCCGGCGCCAGACTCCGCAGCCCCTGCAGCGCTGTCCCAGCCGCCACGACTGCGGTTGGAGGTCACGACGCCAACACAGCCAGGGGCAGCGACCGCGCCAGCAGGATCGGGAATGTGGAAATTGACAACGAGACTGCCGCCGGTAGCGGCGTAGCGGCTGTGTGCGTCGGACGCGTCATCGGCGGGTGAGGCGCTGGTGGTGCTCAGCGCAGAGGCCAGGATGTGGTACTGCACACGGCGATACCTGCGTGCAAGGCCACACCAAGCGCTGCACGCTTAAACTAGGAGTGGCAAGCTTTAGGAGGTCACATGACACGACACTGCGGGCGACAATCAAGGCCATGGTCATCTACCACTTGCATGATGCAAAATTGGCTGGCATGCAGCAGGTGGTGCTGCAAGCAGAAGTTTGAGTTTTATGGGAGAGAATGGCTTATGCTTTGGCTTAAGCTCCTCTCGTGTGCACGCTGCACAGTGTAAGGGGCGCTCCGAACCTGCCAGCAGCAGCTTATCAACACTATGCATTCCCACGGCCCACAGTATCCAAACATTCCTTCTACACACTCACTTACTCTTGGTGGTGCTGACTCAGCTCCGCCAAGATGCTGGCTCGACCCTGCGGACAGAGGCGCATGCCGGCAGAAACTTATGCCAGAAGCAAAGCGCCAGCGTTGCATGCTGGATTGAAAAGTCCCATTGGGTGGGATGTGGTGCTGCGTACGTAGCAGATGTGCATGAAGCTACTGTTGAAACTAAATGCACGGATTGAGGGGCGGACACGACTTCCGCAGGTTGCATCTGTGCACAAGGCTACCTGCACCTAACCCAACATCTGCATGTGAAATCTGGCTGGGTTTCCCGCCCATTCCCGCGTTTGCCATGCTCAACCACACCAGCCGCTGCATGCAAAAGTGCAGCTGACGGTTTGCTTGGCCGGCCATCTGCCTGGCGTGACCCAGATGGGCTCCATGACTAGCCAACCCAAAAACAACAGGTACGATAGTAGCCAGGCCCAGGATGCTGATGACATTCCACTGCACATCCAGCGCACCTGTACTGGCTGTGTGTGCAGTACACCGTCCGGCATCATCACCACATCCTCCTCCAGCAGCTCATGCAGCTCATGCTGTACTGCCTCCACTCCAATACCAGTACCGCGGTACCACGCATTCACCACCTCCCCCGCTACAGCCAGCGCGTGCACATCTTCCGGCTGTAGCGAAGCCACAGGTACGACGGTAGCAATGGCGCCGGTGGCGGGCCAAGCAGCAGACCCACTTGCGGCGGGCGCGTCTGTGGGCGCGTGTGCCGGAAGCGAAGGCACAGGGCTACCAGCTGGCAAGTGAGGGGCGGCTGCATGCAGCAGCTGCCAAGGCCCTGCGACTGCTGCATGATCAGCCTGCCCGGGTGGCAACTCCAACCGGTTTATTGCGCCGGCTGCGCTGTCACGAGCGCCACCGCTTGTGTGTTTGGGAATGTTTGCTGCTGTGGCAGCCCGGGTTTGCAGCAGCATTGGTGCTGCAGCAGGTTCCGCCGCACTACCTGTGGAGTTTGTTGCCGGTGCCTGTGTGCTGCTGGTTTCAACACTGGTGCTGTCAGCAGCAGCAGCAGCACGCTGCTTGCTGCCATCGCCAGCAAGCCCTTCCCGGTCCAGACCAGCTGTGGGGCCTGCTGACGTTGTGGCATTGCGGTCGTTTGCTGCATTCTCGCTGCTGTCATTGTGCTCATCAACAGCAGCTTGGCGGAAGCGCTTGCTGCGCTGCTTCCTGCCCTTGCGATGCGCCTTGCGGCCTCGGCCTCGCCCCCCAAGCTGCTGCACCGGGACCGCATCCTTGGGCCCATCATCGTCAATTCCGCCAACCTCAACACGCGTGTTGCGCGCTCGTCGTCCTCGCAAGGGGGGCTTCATAAGGACATGCGAGCTCTGAGTCTCAGACACAGCTGCAGCTATGGTTTGTGCATCCGGTAAATCGAGGGCTGCTGCTGCTTTATGTTGGTGATCCTTCTGCTGCTGCAGGTGCAGGTGCTCATCAAGGCGCAACTGCTCGGACAACAACGTTCGGTGCGGCTTGGTTGCGTCGTCAGTCGTGTCGTGGTCCTCAAGGAAAGCACGCGGCGTGCAGCCTGCAGCTGCGCGCCTGAGGCGTTGAGGTCTCAGGTTCTGGCGGGGGCGGGGATAAATTGCCCTGCCAGGGAGCGGCCTTGACGTGACGCGGACGGCCCTCAACGAAGGCGCAGTCTTACGCAAGTTGCCTAGCACAGCAGGGGCACCAGAGCACAGCAGCAGCTGCCGCCCGGCGCAGCGCTGCATTGAGACAAGTCAGGCAGCAATGGGTGGTTGTGAACGGCTTGACGCGCAGAGGCTGGCAGCGCTGTCTGCTAGAGAGCGTCCAGCGGTTGGTTGTCCCAAAAGCGTGGCGCTGTGAAAGTGGGCTGAAAGGTTCGGTGAGAAACAAGCAGTGTTCAGAAGTTTGAGTGCCCTGTGTGGATTTGATTCGTGGAGTGTTTTTGGCAAGCGCATTGGATGATGCCACGTCGTGCTGCGCGGACAATGCTCGGGCCCACGGGTCCCATGCCTGCCTGCCACTGAGTATTCTGTTGGAACGGACCTGATCGCAAACACGCAAAGCGTTTGGTAAGGCATACTGGTATGCATGGCACCTGCATCTTAAAGCACTGCGTGTGCTTAGGGGCTGGTGTGCGTGCAAGCGGATTGCAACATGACACAACACCACTGCAGGAGACACCTGCACAGCACATTGCCTGTGATGCTTCCGACTGTACAGACAAATAAGACTGACACCACACATGCATGCGTAGGGGCCAGCAGTTGAGTTAGTGTGTCGTGTTGGACTTTGTAGGCACTGCCCTGGCATCGCTAGCATCCCCCCACACGCGCGTGCGTGCTGGAAGCATGCTGTGCATGCCACAACACACCTGAGCGAGAGCAACGTCAGGTCTAGCCCTATCGCCATGAAGCTCACAAACAGTTCGCAACTACCCCCCCCCCCACGGGTTGTCTCAGAAGGTGGATTCTGCTGGCATACTAGGCAGCATGTGACACGCTGATAGTCTGCCGTGAGGACTATGGCTTACAAGGTTTTAAGCATGTCAAGTGGCCATCACCCATACCCTTCTTGTCTATCATGAATTCATGACCTGGCTGGCTGCATGGCTACCCCCCGCAGCGCCTGGCATGCGGCAGACGTGCGGGTATAACCCCCACTAACTGGCCACGGCCTGCCTGGGCGCTCACGATGGTGGCATGATTTGGCCGGTTTGTATGCCTGCTGGAGGCCAGAGAGTTGGCGCCACAGTATGATGCTCGCACTACAGGATGCTTCAAGGTCACAGCCGCAGTGATGAAATGAAATGACAGCCACAACAGTCAGGACGGGTGCACGCTGACACTGAAAATAGAGCAGCAGGTGCAAAACCCACATGCGGCTGCATGCATTGATGCCACACGGCGTACGCATGATCGCACAGGGTGCGTCTTGAGGTGAACGGGACCCGCCCTTGCAGGGCGCGTAAGAAATAACTTCAACCAGCATGTGCGTGCATGCATGTGAGTGAGGGAGTGCATTTTGTGGCTGCCAGAGGCGGCGACAGCACCAGCACCGAGTATCAAATGATGCGCCTGCGGAGTAGCGCGACTGCTGGGACCAGGACATGCTTGTGTGCGCACGCGTGGCGCAACGGCGCAAGCGACCGAGGAGGGCGCCTGAGGCACCAACACCTGAAGCGCCACTACAAAACCGACGGCATTGATGCTGGCGAAGCCTGTATGGTGGTTCATGAAACGCTCGGCAGGGGGCTGGATGCAACCATAAGCGTGGTGTGTAAGCGGAGCCAGCGGGCGTGAGCAACACGGAGCACACAAGAAGGAATGCAGCTGTGCCGCCTAGCCCCAGGCATGCAAAGGGATGATATAGAGGATCAGGTTGATCTCCTGTTCGGGGATGGGGGGGGGCCCCCATCCCCCTGAATGCTGCCCCCCCCCTGACAATGCTGCCCCTGGACTCCCAGCAGGGAATTGCAACCTTCCAAAACCCCTTTCGCCCGGTCCACAAACCACAACCCACGCCGCACGCTACTCGCAGGACCTGCATACCTCGACGCACGCCTGTCGGTTTCTGCCCTTGCTAACCCGCAAGCGAGGGGGCCATCCTTCCCTAGCACTGTTTGCCGCGTCGTGAAGCGCTGTTGGCTGGGTGAAAGATGACACGGATATTCAGCCGGCTAAAGTCAATAGACTTCTACAAGAAAATCCCCAGGTCCGCCTGCTATGTCCGTGCCGGCAACAGTGTTGTTGCTGGTGTCCTCCCAGGTGATGACAAAACAAACTGGTGCTCCTGTGCCGTGCTTCTTCCGCAGTGACTTGACGGAGGCAACACTAGCAGGAGCATGGCTTTCCATCCTGGCAGCAGCTTTAATGACCTTCCTGTTCATCGCGGTGGGTGGGACGCTGGAGGTTGCATGCAAGCCTGTGCCTTGCAACGTCCCTGGGTTGGTCTGAAACAACTCCTGACCACTGCCCGTTGCTAAGCACTGATGTTATACACTGGACGCTTTGCAGGAGTTTATGTCCTTCCTGCAAATCACAACCAAAACGCAGCTAATTGTTGACCGAAGCCCGCAGAATGAGCTTCTCAAAGTTAACTTCAACATAAGGTAGGCCATTAACGCAGACTGCGTGCCTACTTGTTGACGACTCGGATGTATGTTGTTCCAGGATGCATGCGCAACCACCACTTGTGTTTCCTGTACGCCCGCAGTTTTCCGGCGCTTTCATGTGAGTTCGCCACGTTGGACGTGAGCGATGCGTTGGGCACGGTAAGCCTGGGTTTCTTATGCTTGTTCCGCTTCACAGCACCAGGAAAGTCAGCCTGTATTGGCTGCCTTTGGCAAGGCCAAGGCATGCTGCGGGCGGCATGTTGCAACTTTGCTGGGTGTTGCTGGCTAGATCGGTCGCTAACGCACGGCTCCCCTGTGTGTTCCTTGCCCTGCCGAGTCCAAAGCAGAAACGTCTAAACCTCACAAAGACGGTAAAGAAGGCGTCCATCACGCTGGACCTTGAGCGTATCGGCCATACGACGGACGATCACGGGACGCACAAGGAGGGGCCTAAATATGACGAGGAGGGCAAGTTTGACGATGAGATTCAGGACATTGACATAACTGTGCCACTATCGCACGAAAACTTCAAGGCCACGTTAGCACGCTACCCGATCGTTGTAATCAATTTCTTCGCGCCGTGGTGCCACTGGTGCCAGCGGCTGGAGCCCACCTGGGAGGCAGCCACGAAGGACGTGCACGACAAGTATCCTGAGTGGGACGGCCGCATCCGCTTCGCAAAGGTGTGACCACGCACACACGGTCACGCTGGGCACGCTCTCGACAGCCACATGCCCTGCAGGATGAAGCTTGCCAATTCCTGCCTATCGCTTATGGAGCACGTGCTGGTTGCTGCTGGACCTAATTGCGTCTGCTGCTTCTGCTTCTGCTGCTGCTACCCGCCTGTCCGGTGCACACCTTGCCCTGCGTGCTCCGCGCTGGGCTCAACTGCCAGGCTGGGGTCTCCTCTCAACTGCCATCTTCAACTGCCACCCTGTGACCGACTGCTCTGGCGCAGGTCGACTGCACTCAGGAGGTTGAGATGTGCAGGGAGCACTTCATACAGGGCTTCCCCTCCATCCGCGTGTTCCGCAAGGGCCATGACGACATTTACATTGCGGGCATGCATGAGCATGAGGCGTACACCGGGGACCGCACAAAGGAGGCGCTGGTCAACTTTGCAGACACGCTGGTGCCCTCAGCCGGCCAGCCGCACCGCAAGCACCATCAGCTGCAGAGCGCCCCCAAGGCTAGCGGCTGCAACATGGCGGGTGAGTGTTGTAGGACGAGCCAAGGCGTGCAAGCAGCATGCAGCAATCTGGTAACTCTCTGCACACACCCGACTGGTGATGTGGGTCACGCCACAGCACCGCGGTGTGAGCAGCCGGTGTTGAGTCCGCACATGCTGTTCCGGCTCTTGCCTGGACTGCACATATCAGCGGACGGCATTCCGCACGGCCGCGCACGCATGCACCTTCACCGGGGCGTGTTTGACAGCCTGTTGCGCGCCTGGCGAATGAGGCGCCCAGCGGTTCCCCTGCGTGTGCTGGCTCAGCCGCATGCGTGCTTGCAGCTAGCTCTGGCGGCGGCCGCCGTGACCCTCACAGCGCAGCGTGGTGTGTCCAGGCGGGAACCGGCGCTGCCTGCTGTCATCACCTATGTACCGCTGCCCAGGGGATGCACATGCGTGTGGTTGCAGCGCTGTGCAATCATTGAAGCCAATAGTTATATATCAGATTCAGGTCCAGGCTGTTTCCGTCAGTTGTGGCCTGCGGCCCATGATCACCTCGTCCCATCTCCCATGCTGTGCTGCTGTACCGTACATACAGAGTATCGCGTGCCAAACGTTGAAACGTGTGCTGCCGCACATTGGGTTTGTCCTGGCTGATTCCATGACATGGAGCAGCTTGGTTGTGTGGATGCTGCGATACATCCCGTCATCCACACAACAGAACTGCCCCATACCATCGTATTCGCCAAGTCAACGTGGTTTTGTGGATGCATGGTGACCCACATGACCACATAAATGCACACCAGCCTGGTCGCGATGTGCAACGCTGGCCAAGGCCGCACCCTGCATGGACGACCTGTTAGCTTGTTGCATTTCCAACCCGGGAATGACGCTCAACGCACCCTTATGTTTGTGGTACTTGCAGTGCCCCTTGCTTACACGGCACGACAACACGCATGCTGGCCTGCACCCGTGCACATGCATCGAAGCCCAAACCCCATCTCATCGCGCCGCGTCCACACCACACCGGTGGCCCGCACCACTTCCCTGCATTCATGCGCACAGCATCCCGGCATGCACATGTTGCGAGGGCCATGCGTCAGCATGCGTGCATGTGCGTGCATGTGCAGTGGCCACGCGTCAAGCATGCATGTGCGTGCGTGTACATGCGCGCAGGCTTTGTGATGGTGAAGAAGGTCCCCGGCACGCTCCACTTTGCGGCGCGCAGCGAGGGCCACTCGTTCGACCACACGCTGATGAACATGACGCACCTGGTGCACCAGTTCTACATTGGCAGCCGGCCCTCCCCCCGCAAGTACGCGGAGCTCAAGCGCCTGCACCCGGTGGGCCTGCAGCCGGACTGGGCGGACAAGCTGCACGACCAGTACTACAACAGCGACCACGTGCAGAGCACGCACGAGCACTACCTGCAGGTACGCGGGGCTGTGGGGTGTGGGGTGTGTGTGGGGGGGGTTGCTAGCGGAAGGTGGCACATGGCGGGTCGCTGCGATGGAGTAAAACAAATCCAGATAGGCATTGGCGGGCTTGGCGGGGATGTGGGTGTGTTGTGAGATGGCACGCAGGCACGTACAGCTCCCGAACATTGCAGCTGCGGCGAGGAGGCGTGCTGGCGGTGTGCATGGCGCGTGTGAGCGCAGCTCGGGCCCGCCTGATCCATGCCCGCCAATCGGGCCTTGCAGCAAGCCGGCAAGCCATGGTGGGGCCAGCAGCAGGGTGCGTCAGTGCAGCCTGCCGCTGCAGGCGGAGATGCGGCTCCGCATGGGCGCAAGCTTACGCAACCACATGTGGTGCTGGTGTTACCCGGGATTGTCGAGCAACCATGCGTAATGCTGGCGGTTGCATACGCCAACCCAACCTGGTCTGTACCATATGCTCCACCGCGTGCATGTGGGATATGACCTGGATGTGATACCGTATGACCCACGCCTGCCTGCAGGTTGTGCGCACCACGATCAAGGCGCAGCACCCGCACTCGGCGCCGTACGACGCGTACGAGTACACGGTGCACAGCCACACCTACCAGTCGGACACCATCCCCACCGCCAAGTTCACGTACGACCTGAGCCCGGTGCAGATATACGTGGAGGAGGTCAGCCGCGCGTGGTACCACTTTCTCACCACTAGCTGCGCCATCATCGGGGGCGTGTTCACGGTCGCGGGCATCCTGGACGCCATCCTGTACAACACCAGCAAGATCCTCAAGAACCGCCTCGGGAAGCAGATGTAGAGTGTCAAATTGGTTGCGATCACTGAGATTGTCCTTGTCCTGTGCGGGCAAGGATGGTCCTTAGGAGGCTGGCCCGTGAGTTGCTCTCAGTCTGGGTTCCGACTCTTCACTCGCGGTCAGGAACTTCGAAGCTAGAACGCGTGTGGTGGTGTCAGGCCACCCACGTTAGCTTGCCATGCAGGGCGCACTTGCATCCCTGGACTCGTGCGTACGTGCTCGCATGTGTGCATGCGTGTGGGCTGGTGTGCTATGCTCTAATGCTCTGCAACGCCGATGGTGCTTTCGTGTACGGACCGCCAAGTTGTGTTGGCGCACAGCGCCGCGTTGCTCACCACGATTGCTCTCGGACCGCTTACATATGTGCGCTTTCATGACGATAAGCATCCTGCGGGTTGCTGCTGGCACACTTGGGCCGGATGCACGTGTGCCGGGACTTCCGCCAGGGTTACGGCCATGGAAGCGATGTAGCAATTCGTCATTTCGCATATCTTTCATTGACCCGATGACTGCAAGACACTGGCAACATTATCAATTTATCACGCACCGAATGACCGCCATGGTGCAGAAAGGTTGCGATGCAATCGTGGCAGGCCCCCTTTACATGCAAAATGCACGGCGTTGGACCACGTGGTAGTGGTCGCGCGGTGCATCAAGCACAGTACATCACATGCTGAGGTTCGTGCAGCGTGCTCAGGGCTGGGCCTCGGAATGGCGTGACAGGAAGGGTTGGTGTGGTTCGGCAACAAGCAAGCACAGTGGTGGTTCGGCAACAAGCAAGCACAGTGGCGCCAAGGACACTCGGGTGCATGGTGCGTGAATGGCAAGGGGGGTGTGAGGAGGCGTAACGGATTAAGCAAGGACCCAATGGGATTCGTCGGAGCAAAGGCGTAAACGATGGCCCAGCATGCCATTGGTCGAACATGGCATAGCATCTGTAGATTCTGTACTGCTTGAGTTTCGACATCACTCGGGCGGTGGTAAACTTGGCAATATACCGTACCAACAACAACAAACAAGCGTGCCAACTCGCATCCAGGCACGAAACATGGAAGGGTGGGTGGAATGAAGCTGGCAATGTACACAAAAATTGATGGTACATGCAGGATGGGGTAACGGGTCACATACATGCTGCATACCTGCCAAAACCAACTCAAATACAACTTTGTGCAATCACCAACATGGCCAGCAGCTTCATCGCTGCAACAAGCCTGACGCAGCATCAAGATGCGCATGAGGAATAACAAGTAATCACGTGAACACATGCACAATTCTTCCTTGGCCAACCTGCTGGAGGTTGTATTATGTGTTGGCATTCTTCTCTTCCCCATGCACCTGCGCCGAACATCCCAACGCCATTTTTGCACTCAAGCCTGTCTAGCAGAAGAATGACCCACGTGCTGTTGGATCGCACGCATATGCAGAGGCATCAATGCGCCTCACATGGCAACATGCGTGTACAGACATAGATAATTCTTGCTGGTAATGCGGGTCACGCACTCGCGCTGCAGAGGGGTGTGGCAAGTGACACGCGCAGGAGGTGTACGCTATGCACCATATTGGGTGGCATCAAAGGCCGGGTTGCACTGTCAGTCGTGCACTGGGAAGTCAGCCTGCCATATAAAGATTGTGCTTAGCCTTGGACGGGGAGGCGGGTACCATGCCAATCACTGAACCCGCTGCTAATCATGGGCTGGGGGAATGAACGCCCGGCCGCAAGCGTGCTGTACGGTACAGAAGAATAGACGATGCAATCAGCTGCTCTGTATTGGCCCAGCTGGGCACCATCCAGTGTACACTTGATGACGGCCTTGCCTTGAATGGCTCTGCGCTGATCTGCTCGCTCAATCTGAGATGGAGGCTGTGGAGGACTCTGAGAGGGACTTGGTGGGCCCTGTGTTGCCAGCGTTCATCAGCCGCCACAGCCGCGCTGCACGCGCCGCCGCTGCCGCCAGGTTGGCGATTTTGCGCTGCTGAGGATCCTGCAGGCGCCATGATCATGCCATGATGTTGGGTGAGTCACAAAACACGCTGACCACCGCACACCGGGATCGGATACAAGTATACAACACACAACACCGGGATCGGGCAGGATGCAACACACCAGGCAGTTGCCTACCAACCTTCCACAGCTGCTAACTCGGTGCTGTATGCACAACTGTCAGCCCCACCTGCATGGTGGCGCGCTCCTCCGCGGCCTCATCGTACTGCAGCGTCGCGCCCCGCCAGAAGTCCCAGTTGATGCGCGGCTGAGACCTGGCCGTCGCCGCCTCGGCGCGCGCGGCGATGGCCGCCTGGCGCCTTTCCCACGCCTTGTACGCCATCTGACATGAACACACACGACACACCCGCCGGCAGCCCGCAGCCGGCAGACGCAGGGCGAGGCACCAGAGTGAGCCATGCAGGAGGAACGGTGTGCGAACACTGCAGGCATGTCGTGGGGCAATGCATGCGACTTGCAACGCCACCTCACGATGCCTCATGCATCTGGCCCTGCCAACCCAAGCCTCAGCACCTTCCTCCGCAAATGGCAACGAGCATTGTGCAGGACCGGGCCAGCCGCTGCCGGTGGACCAACCAGTTGCTCATCAATCATCATGCTGCGCCAACTCCAGGTCTGGCGGGCCGCGGGACCTGCAGTGCTCGTGCCTCATGACTGTCAAGGCTGAACGGCCGCCCCTGGAGCGCACCTCAAACACGTTGCCGCCCGACCGCCCGAAGCGCATCATGATGTACACCTCAACGCGCGCCATGTTGGCAAGAGCCGTTTCAAGCAGCGACAACTGGGGCAGCGACACCTGCGCAGGCGCGCCGACACGCCACATCAGCAAGCATCCATCGCATGTGCGTGCATGCACCTGCAGGGTAGCGCTCCGGTGCGATGTGATGCGATGATTCCCCCGCAGACATGCCCGTGCTGCACACGTGCAGCTGCGGCTGGTGTGTAAGCGTGGGAGTGGCGCTATGCGTATCCCGCGCTTGGACTAGGAAGCAGTTGCCGAATGGCGCAGTATAAAACCACTGCTGTGCATGCACGCCGAGCTGCATGCACCTAATGGCCCTTTTCGCCCGCTTTGCCCCCTGCCTGCACGTGGCATGCCCTATCCCCCCATCCCCTATCCCCTTGCAATCCAGCATCCTGCAGCCCTTCTCCTAGCAACACGCATACCCATGCCGCTTACCCAATGGATGCAGTCCACAGGGCAGGACTCAATCGCGATCTGGACCTCATCAGGGGTCGCGGCGGCCTGCGAGATGACGCGTGCGCGCCCGTACTTGGAGTCCTCTATCTCAAACGTCAGCGGGCACGCGCGCACGCACTTGCCGCAGCCGATGCACACGATCTCGTCCACAAAGACCTACGAGCGTGTGCCGGCATGCGCACAGGAGCCGAGTCAGGAGCGTGACATGCATGCTGCCGCATGGGTGGGCGAGCGAGCGCGGCTGCCGCATGCCGCGTGCACATGCACGTCACTGATGCACTTCTGGGCTGTGGAGTGTGGTGGTGAGGGATAGGCGTCGCTGAGTGCTAGGCAGGTGCATGCCAGGCAGGCGAACGGCGTCGCGCTGGTGGACTTGTACTGGCTGGCTGGCGACAGTGCACCAGGCAGGGAGGTGCACACGCGACAGGCCCTTTCGCCTCCTACTGTGCATGGGAGCTGCATTGACGGCCGACAGTTCATAGGCGAGCACGCACAGCAAGGGTGACCCGTCCCCCACGCGCATGCTGCCGCATCACTCGACCAGGGTTGGTGGAGGCTGCATGCGTGAGTGGTGCTGCGTGCATCAACCTGCCTGGTCCCGCGCGAACTTGTCGTCCAGAAAAGGGTTGAGGGAGTTGTACGAGAACCCTGCTAGGGCGTCGTAGGTAGCACGCTTGTCCTCATCGCTGAGCGTCTGCCAAGTGCATGAACACAGTATCGTCAGTGTTGCTTGCCAACACGAATTACCATGCTGCACTCGCCGGACGGCCACGGCATGCAAGTGCGAACGGTGCTTCAGCTGACAGTGCTGGTCCAAGTGGGACACGCTTCAAGCTCGTTTTGCACTTTCAGCACTGAACAACGCACCTCGTATATTTCATTGAGGAGAGTGCATATCTCGGATGTATCGATTTCAGCAGCGCTCCAGCGGTCCGGATGGAATTGTCGCATAAGTGAGTGATATGACCGCTTGATATCCTTCATCTCGGCGCTAGGAGGCTGCAAGCACGGGTTGCACCAAGGTGGTGTGCTGGCTCAACTTCAGTCGTTAGCGATTGCGGACCAGTCAGCACTCCCGGCGGAATCAGGGTTCTTCTAGCTGCCCCCTACGGAAACCCTCTTACTGCCAAACACAAACTACGCACCGTGCAGTTGCTAGAACAGCAGTGAACCTTTTAGTAGCCCAGAATTCCCCAACCCACACCACTGGACGATCCAACAACGTTGCTGACAGCAGTCGGTGGTGCCCAGAAAACCCAAACCTGTACTCACCACACTGAAGATAGCGTAGAAGTCCTCCCCCTCCAGCAAACCTCCAGCAAAGTTACTTGAGGCAGCCTGAGTGGCTGTCCCTGTCCGCCTGACACCGACAAGGCCCAGACTGGGACACACTCTGGGTGCAAACCGTCGCTGAGGGGGTGGAAGGGACACCCGGGAGGTGTAGCTCAGCATTTTGCTGCTTCCTGGCTATATGTGATAACCTATGTTTGGAGTTGCTGTTCACGGCCACACGCCGCAGTTGTCAGTCCACCGAGGTTCGAGTCAGTGCCGGTAGGGTTTGAGAGCGAAATGGAAGTTGCTAGCCGAGCATAAGCAACAGCTCTGACTCTAAAGCAGGCACAGCATGCTGCAGCGCGTGTTGGCAAACTATGTCAGCTAGGACCGTCGCCAGCAGTAATTCGCAATGCGCCTGCGGTACGCTGGGGGGTGCTATCGGCAACAGCAGCCAGCTATCCAAACGCTACACACCAGCAGGAGCAGGCCCAAGAGCGTGATGAGAAAGCACTCATGCACTGTCGCGCGCTCTTTGGACCACAGCACTGCCACCACCAGGTTCACTGCCTAGCGCGTTTGCCTGCGATAACCAGCATGGCGGCATGCGTGTCTGTACTCTACAGTCCACACCCTGCGCTTCAAGGTTCACACTGCCCTGCGCACTTGCCATGCATCGCAGGCCCCAACGTTGCTGGGAGTCTGCTATCATAGCAATCAACGCCCAGCGTCTACTGGCATTCGCAAAGCAGTCGTCGTCGGCGCAAGGCGGTGAAGTCTCGTACATCTGACCATCTGCATCCCAACCGCTAGCTGGTCACAGTGCACTGTTCCTGCAATGGGCGCTGCTGCTGCTGTTCAAGCCCCTTGCCAAATGATATGCATCGAGGGACCGAGGGTAGGCTGGGATCAACATCAGCACGCGTCAAGCCAGCATACTGGCTGCTCGTCACAGGCGGATTACCGAGCAACCATTATTCGAGCATTGCCAATCCAGCAAGGCACGAATGCGCATGTTGGCGCAGATTTGCATGGCAGGAGGCAGGCAAATAGGCAACGCGCATGTGAAAGCAATCGTAGCAGGCAAATAACTGAACGAGCAATGCAGCTGTAGCAGTGTAGCTCGATAGATACGCCCACACCTACGCACTGCATAACTGCATTGCACGAGTTGGGTGAGTTCCAACCGTGAAATGTGCATTAAAAATTGACAAACAATCAAGCTCAACCTGCTAAGTGCTACCGGTATATCGATTAGTGTAACAAACTGAATCCAGGGTTGTCTGGACCTGCAAGACCACTGCAGCCGGACCCATCCGCCCCTCCCTTCCACCGGACAACTTTGATGCCCCGCGACCTGCAGCGCTCAAATCAAACCAGCACAAAGCAGTGCCCCCCCCCCCCTTATGCGTACCAAACCCACCCTGTGGCCAACCACCATGCCAAACGCAGAGGCCTGCCACACACAAGCGTCGGCATGCGCACTATTCAGGCGCAAGTACTACCAGCAGCTCAGCCTGGAGAGAAGAAGGCAGCAATTGCGGGAAAGCGTTGCGAACTGAACGATGAACGCAAGAGAATTAAGGCCAGGGTCAACTCAATCACGCTAAGGTTGCAACTCTATGGCTTGCCTTCAGCGGGCATACAACGCACTCGCTGGCAGCAGCCTGGCTGATTCATGGATGTGACAACCCAAACCTGAAGAGCATACAAGTACATGCCTTTCATGGCCGTCCTGGCGGTGAAAACTTCGGCAACACACTTGTGGTGGCCTAACACTGTTACATACTATTTACATAGCAGCGCATACCGGTATGTACCCCTGGCAAGCGCAGCCAGGCGCCAGATGAGCATGTACCTAAGTGGGGCAAACACGATAGTTGTGACACAAGGAGTGCGTGTAACTCGTGGGCAGAGGGGGAGGAACTGTGCCCCCCAGCAGCAACACCGGTGATTGAAATCGGCGCAAGGAGCGTGCACGCACTGCATGAAGGACACGCTCGAGCCGCAATCCAGGCCACAGGGTGGTGCATGTGATACGGTAGCTGCAGTCATGATAGCAATTAACATGGTAGTTGGCCTACAATGCACCATACTACTTGCAGCTCTCTACCGTTCAGCCTTAGTGCGGCTGCTGCTGTCACTCCACCACAGTCTGGTCGGTCGTTGGCCTGCGGATGTGCCTGTCGTACACCGCCAGCGCCTCCTCCTCGCTGTACACCTTGCCGTCCGCCAGTGCGCGGTGCATCTCCGCGGCCACCCCGGCCCAGTCCTTGACAGTCCTCCCCTCCTGCGATGCCTTTGCCGCCACCGCGTAAAACTTCACGCGTTCACTCCCACCTCCAGACCCTCCCTGGCTCCCAGCGCCGCCAGCGTCTCGCCGTAGCCCGGCGCTGCTGGGGACAGCGCCTGCCACACGGGGGCGCTGAGGAAGTATTGCCCCTGATGGAGCAAGCCCATGAGCACACACATGCACAAAGCAAGCGGGGATAATCATACGAGCGATGTGACACAAGCAGGGGCGTTGCATCCATACAATAGCATTACGGAATGCTGGTCGGTGGGCATACAGATGGATGAGCAGGTTTGCGGGCGTGTTGGGACATGAAGGTGTGCATGTTGCAATGCTTTGTTCACCTCATGCTGCGGACCCTGGATCAGTGGACCACGGATACATCGCCACGGCAGATCATGCATCTGTGTACTACATACTACCCTGATGCAGGAGCTGCATGGCGGGCGCGTGCGTTCATTTGCACTCACCCAAAACTTGGCATCCAGGCCAACATCCGACTCCCCAGCCGACGGATAAGCCACCGCGCCGTCAACAATCGGCAAGCCCCCCTTGGTCAGAAGCGGAACGTATGCGCCCACCGCTATGTGGCTGGAAACGCCCACCACCCGTGCAGAGGATACGGTAGAGTCAGCCACCACTGACAGCTCGTCGCCCACATCAAATTCCCCAGTAAAGGCAGCTTGGGTGGACAGCGGGCTCAGCATGTGATGGTTGGCTGTGGCAGAGACGCTGCCACGGGTTCCGGAGTTGGCGACTTCGTACGCAAGCGAAACATACTCCACCTCGGCAGCGACCTTTGCTTTCTTGTAGTCGTAGACCTGGCACAAGGTTATTTCACCACCAGACGAAGAAGTGACGGAGCCGTCCGCATGAAAGATGGGCGTACGCACCATGCACTGCACCGTGTCGCCAATCCGCAGCTGGGGCATGGCCACGGCGCTCAAAGCTGCCGGGCTGCCAGGAGCGGCAGGCAGGTCAGCAGGCATTGGCAAGCGCAACA